>VYZP01068947.1:0-18552 GCA_013400635.1 Hypocryptadius cinnamomeus | reverse complement strand
GAGCGGGCCGTGGGGAAAGGGGATCAGCGGGGAAAAGAGGGATTAGTGGGGAACGGGGATCAGCGGGGAAAAGGGATCAACGGGGAGCGGCAGTCAGTGGGAACGACGGCAGTGCGGGAGTGGGGATCGCTGGGGAGCGGGGATCGCTGGGGAGCGGGGATCAATGGGGAACAGAGTGGCTGGGGAACAGGGTCAGTGGGCAGTGGATCAATGAGGAACGCGGGTCTCTGGGGAAAGGGCATCAATGGAGGAGCAGGGTCAATTGAAAGAGGGGGTCGCTAAGGAATGGGTGCCACACGCGGGGAGGAGGCTCTCCCCGCTCTGCTCACAGAATCACCAGCAGTGGCACAGGTTGCCCAGAGAAGTGGTGGATGCTCCATCCCTGGAAACGTTCGTAGCCAGGTTGGACAGGGCTCTGAGCAATTTGGTATGGTTGAAGAGGTCCCTTCTTACTGCAGAGGGTTGGACTGGATGGCCTTTGAGGTCCCTTCCAACCCTAACTATGGTATGATCCTGTGCTTTCTAAAACTTACACAAGTTTTAGAAGTCCCTTTGCTGGATACACTCCAGAACCTCAATGTCCTTTTTCAAGTGAGGGACCCAAAATTGAATGCAGTATTTGAGGTGCCTCACCTGTGCTGAGTACAGAGGTGGTGGTCCCAGCCCCACCCACCCTCAAGTGCCCCTCTTACCACCCTCCCCCCGAGCCAGGTGAAGCTGGTTTTGAAGCAAATGTTCCTGTTTTGGTCATTTGTAAAGGAGGAGAGGGCCCTAGAAAGGAAGAAATCCCACAGCCTTAGAACCCTTGAAGCTGTGTCATGTGTGGTTCAGGTTGGACATCAGGAGGAATTTCTTCATAGAAAGGGTGATTAAATATTGTCATGGGCTGTCCAGGGAGCTGGTGGAGTCACCATCCCTGGAGGTGTTCAAGAAAAAACTGGGTGTGGCACTCAGTGCCATGGTTGGGCTGACAGGGTGGGGATTGGTCACAGGTTGGACTTTTCCAACTGAATTACTTCTGTGAACTCACTGCAAGGCCTGACTTCTAACTCAGCTAAGCAGTATATACATCCCTCACCCCCAAAATAACCCAAATCCAAGAATATTAAATCCACCATCTGTCACCAAAATGCTCAGCAAGCAAGCAGAAAATAACCAAATTATCTGCCTTTGCATAAATGTGGGTTACTGTAGCAATTACACAGGCCTTGCAGAAAATGGCTCATTTCCTTGCCAGAAAAATATTTATTTTGTGATTCTCTGTCATTTATTTGAGCTGTGTCACTTAGTCTCACTTTGCATTTCTGCTTTTCAGCTACAACAAATGTAAAAAGAGCTTTAGACCAATATATTTATTGCTGTATTTATTCATGAGAGATTTTTGTGGGGAGGAATAAAAAAGGGAAGCATATTAATTCACCTGAGGTAAAAGGCTTCTGCTCATAAAGGGTGGGGATGCTTTTGATGTGAGAAGATAGAAATTGACCAGCTGCTACAACAAGCATTATCTCCTCTAGATTAATGCACTTCTTCCACTGATGCTTGGCTGTTACCCTACATGAGGAAGAAAAACACATTAAGCAATTCCAACATTTTGAACAACAATGAAGACAAATGTTAATAACAGAATTGCATTTATTTTTATCCAAGTCCCATTGATTTGAACATGAGAGGAGAGTGCTGCTCCTCACACAGCTGTCTTTGAAGAGACACAACAGGCAGTGCTTTTGTTCATCATTAAAAGTTATGACTTTAAAGGGCTGGCTTCATAACCTGTTCAGCTCATTTTAGAAAAGTTCTTCCTTCTACTGCCAACATATTTGAATATCCAAGCCTGCCCTGCTGCCTGAAGCACAACCACAGTCTTCCAAGGGCCTGTACTTCCACAGGCTCCCAGACCACCATCTTTAGCCCTACATCCACCCAGGACACATTGCAAAACCAGACAGCACTCTTCCATCACCACTTTTTGAGAGCTTAACCTATAAATACTTGCAAAAAAGAATGTACAGGAACAGAAAGCAGCACTGGTATCATCTGAGCTAAGTTTGTGTGGAATTTCCTTTTGCACAAAGAGCTGGGAGGGGAACAGGGCAAACCTGTTACACCAGCATGGGCAGGGAAACCTGTCCACACCGAGAGATAGAAATGCTCCACCAGTTCCAGGGAGATAAAGGCCAGAAATACAAGTTTTGTATTTTGATGGCACATTAGAATAAACCACGCCAAAAACTATTACAAGTTATCGAAATTTCTGTGGACAGAGGCTCAAGTCAAAAACTAAAAAAAAGTTCTAGATGTTGCAAGAACAGGATTTTCCCCTATTTTTGACTCCTTTTATTGTTTAGCCTGAGACTCTCCAAGGCAGGGACTGCTGCTTACATTATTACTTTCAGTTGTGCAGTGCCCAAAACAACAGGGCCTGCAGCTTGGCTGGACCCTAATTAATAATGTAATTAGCAATGACAGAAGCATTAAGAGCCCTTTATGCCAAAGTTGATGCTGGAAAGCTCAGTGGGTTCCAGTCTCAAAAAATAACTGAAAATTACACTTAGAAGTTAGATTATCTAACACTTCTCCACTGAGTTTGCACAATCTATATCTGAGCAACAGAAGCTGGGTAGGAATTTTCCCTCAGCCAGGCTGAGAACAAGACCATGCAGATCTGCTATCCAGATATGAGCCTATTCCTGTAAATTCTCTGTTTATCTCCCCTGTTGTTATGATTCAGAACACTCCCGGATTCAGCTCCAAAACCCAACTAGAAGCAATTCCATTTTTAGAAAGCCAGGACTTTGTTTAGGAAACCCCAATCCCCCTTGAAAACAGCCAGATCCACTGCTAAATGATTGAGAAACCATGTGAAGTAGATAAAATAAATCTCTAAACTACAGTTCAACCTAAACCTTTTTACTCTGTGTTTGTTTACTTATGCAAAGCAAGAAAAATCACAACTCTCAGAGCGTGGACAAGCACTTCCAGCTCCCATGATACAGCAGGAAGAGGACGTACCTTTCCCCTCAGAGTTACCACCCTTACAGCTGCTTCCCTTTGATTTTACAATTCTACCCGAATTATCCGTGTCCAAGATAAGGAACATGGATGTTGCTTGTAACCTCTCATACACTGGGACCGAAACAGCACCAGGAAAGGAAGGGGACACACCTTTCCTAGAGGCCATCATCACCATCATCATCACAGCTGTTTCCTCTCTGCTGTTACAACACTACTCAGATCACTCAGACACACAGCAGGGGACCCGCGGTGCTCTTTAACGCCCCAGCAGGGCCCAGAGGGGCCTGATCAAAACTTGATAAACACCTGATAAACGCTGATGGCCCTGGCCAGCCTCACATGGGGCCTCTGCCCACACCCTCTGCCCATGGATCCAGGGGCTGCTTTTAAGCTCTGGCCTGAAAGCTCAGTTGCTTTGCCCCGTGTTTTAGGGGGACCCAGTTCCAGCTCAGGCTGTGCCTGGCTGTAGACGCTGTTGGTATGGAGCCTAGCTCACATCTGACCTCACCTTAGACTGCCTGTCCCCGTGGGCCATCATCAGACCGTGATTTGCCTTGGTTACCATCACTGAAACTGCAGATGCACTTCCCAGCTCAGCCCTGGCCCTGTCTCATTGCTGTGAACTCAGCAGATCACCTCGATTTTGGCTGCTTCCAGCTCTGACCCCTGGGCATGCTCTCCTCTCTTTCCCCAGGGACTGTGGGTCTGGATCCTGAGTGGCTCCTGCCCTGGGTCTGTGTTATCTTGCTCACCTCCCCACTCCACACCTGTACCCTGGCTCACAAAAGATGTTATAAATTTGCCATGAAATGGCAATCTGGTTCATTCTGTGCTGAGCTGTGCCTGCAGGCTGTTCCTCCATCATGATTTTCTGACACTGCTGATACCTCCCATTCAACCTCGATACTTCCCCATGATACACTTTAAAAAAAAAGAAAAAAAAAAAAAAAAGCATTCTGTGATGAGTTCTAATTACATGTTTAATTACAATTAAGGTGTAAAGAAAAAAGATATCCAGGCTAAGAATAACTGCATGTACTGGGAAGAACAGACTTAGAGCAAAGTGATCTTGCGTGGAAGCTACAAGGAAACAAATCGATGTGACAATGAAAATTATTGTTACAACTTATTAATGACAATGAGAAGCTGCTTTGTATCTTGATAGAGATGTAAATTTAAATACAGACATCTTTTAACATACAAATTCTTAGAAAAATGCATAGCCAAAGAAAGTAAACATGCTTTAAATTCTACTCTTTGTTCATTTTCTATAGGTAATTCGGGAACTTACAGGTACTACAATATCCTAACAGTTGGTGAAGAAACATTGAAAAAAAAAAAAGATCTTCAGAAAATTTCCATTCTGTCGCATAAAAATCCCTGACTGCTAGGAATCATCCTCAGGCTAAGGATGATTCCTCTTCTGAAGGGAGCTCTCAAAGGAAGCATTCTTAGACTAAAAAAGGCTCTGCAGGTGAACCAAAACTCAGAATTAGAAGGGAATTTCTTGACCACTCAAGCAGTCAAGGTGCTCCTGATATTTGTTATCGGCACGACAGGCTGTGCTGCAGCTGTGGTTGAAAGCAGCTGTTTCTCAGGAGTCAAAATTCCCCAGCTTTCCGAGGTGGTCCATGCACAGGGATTATAATAATTACAATATTTTTAAAAATCAACAAAAACCCAACAACCAAAAAAAAAAACCAAAAACAAAAAACCACCACAAAAAACCCCCCCGCAACTCCCCCACCCCCGCCAAATTCCAAGAAAATATCTAACCGCAGTTTTTTAGAATAAATCATCCGATGTTTGCAGGTCCGTGCGGTGCAAGGGCTGATGCTTGCAGGACATCTAGTGGCACACATACGTACTGCCCAGAGAAAGAACATTACTAGAAAAACAGATTTTTTTTTTTTTTTTCAGGCTTCCAGATATTTCCTGGTACCAGTTCAGGTTTCTTTGGCTCTTGGTGAGATTTCTGTTTGTTTTTCGCCTAAGAATATACAAAGGAGGAAATGAAATGAAATGAAATTGTGAGAAAAAAACCCGTACAGGAATATCTGAATCATCTCTCTAAATAAAGATGGGATATATTACACAATCTTGATAAAATAAAAGGTCAAGACCACTGATTTTTCTCTCTCTTTTCACCCTCACTTGCCTGGTCCAGTCCAGTTGTTTACCTGTCTCTAGACAACAGAACTTGTACAGCTGTTAGTCCACACTGAAAGGGAAAATTAGAATGTCTCAGTTTTGGGAGCTGAAAACACAAGGCTCCTCACTGAAAAATTAGATTTGTTGACATTGATGGCTTCCCATTGCATAGTCTTTCAATTTTTATAATTTTTTTAGCAATGTGTCAGCCAAAAAGCCATTTTAATTGCATAGTCTTTCGATTTTTATAATTTTTTTAGCAATGTGTCAGCCAAAAAGCCATTTTAATTGCATAGTCTTTCGATTTTTATAATTTTTTTAGCAATGTGTCAGCCAAAAAGCCATTTTAATTGCATAGTCTTTCGATTTTTATAATTTTTTTAGCAATGTGTCAGCCAAAAAGCCATTTTAATTGCCCCTATTCATGTTCACTTTGTTTTTCGTGTTATTCTCATTTTGAGCAACAAGTCATGGAAACCAGGCCTAATCTGCTTTTTGTTTTACTGGTAAATGTGACTACAAACAATAGTTTAAATAGGTGCAAAATAGTTTAAGTAGGTGCAAAACGAATCCTGTAAAGCAGCAGAAATCCCTTTGTTTGTTACATATTTTTCTGGCTATATTCAAAATCAATACTTTAACCCTGGCTTTAAATAGAAAAGCAATTTTCCTGTTGTTTGGACTACCTGATGTTCAGACGTCTGCTGTTGCCATAGCTCCCAGGAAGAAGCTGGAACTTGCTGGTAGATCCACGGCTGAGCTGGAAACAGCCACTTCACCCCTCCCTGTAAACATCTCCCTGTGGACGATGCTGCAGGGCTGAGGTAGGCAGAGCTTCAGTCTTTTTTGGGGTTTTTTTTTTGGTGTCACCCCACAGAGGCTGGTCTGAGGGAGGCTCAGGGGGTTTCTTTTGGCCAGTGTCCCCCTCTGAGCCCCATGGCCATGGGGGGACCCAGCACCCAGGGGGGACCCCTGTGCCAAGGGGGTCCCAGGGCTGAGGAGGGACCCGGGACAGGGCCTGGCTGCTGCCATCCCCTCACCGAGGGGTCTGATCCGGCCTGGGGGGCATCGTGGGGAGCAGCCTGCGGGAAGGGGCAGCCCAGCAGAGCCCAGCAGGGCTGCAGGGGGAGAGAAAAGGGCGGGAAGCGCCTTCCCCATGGGGAAAGGCTGAGGGGGATGGGGGTGCTCAGCCTGGAGAAGGTTGTGTGGAGACCTCACAGCACCTGCCAGGATCTGAAAAGGCTGCAGAAGCCGGAGAGGGACTCTTCGGCAGGAATTGTAGTGACAGGACAAGGGGGAGCGGATTCAAACTGAAAATTCAGGCTGAATATTGGGAGGAAATTGTTCCTTGGGAGGGTGGTGAGGCAATGGCACAGGTCGCTCAGCGAAGGCGAGGCTGCTCCCCGGGAAGCGTTCACAGCCGGGTTGGACGGGTTTTGGGGCACCGTGGTGCAGCGGGAGATGTCCCTGCCCGGGCAGAGGGTGGCGCTGGATCAGCCCGCAGCTCCCCCCCATCCCCAACCCCTCCATGACTCCCTGACAGGACCCGGCCCCGCCCACCGCGGTCACGTGACGCGCCCCGCCCGACACGTGACTCGCCTGACCCGGAAGTGGCGCGCGGGGGACGCTGACGCTGGAACAAAGATGGCGGCCCGCGGCGCTGGGGCCGTGCTGGGGCTGCTGCTGCTGCTGCTGCTCCGCGCGGGCCCGGCCCGCGCCCGCGTCCATCATCTCACCCTCAAAGTAAGGTCTGCGCCGCCCCCGGCCCCGCTGGCTCGGCCCCCGGGTGCCCTGAGGGGAGCGGTGAGGCCGGCCCGGCCCCGCGCACCTCCCGCGGGCCGGGATTGCTCTCCCCACGTCTCTATCTTCGTTCTGCTGCGTGCCCCGAACCTTCTTTCTCTTCGCTTCTCTCTGAGCTCTCCCCCTGCGCCTCAGCCCGCCCGGGCCCCGCCTTGTTCTGCTTTTGCCGTTCTCCTCCCGCTCCCTCTGCCCGCACCCCCGAAGTCCCGTCCCGCTTTTTCTGCCGCCTGTTTCTCAGTCGCGGGTAAAGCGTGTGGAGGGGCCTCAGGATTGTGGCGGTGTGAGGGTGCAGCTGCTTCACGTTCCGTTAAAAGCGATGCGATAAGAGAGGGCCGAACGTGGGCTGAGGGAGAGGTTTCTGAAAGTGGATTTTGGTTGAGTTTCCTTTGCTGCAGTGTCCTGGTGGCTCCGAAGGGTGTTTGGCTGCAGCTGCTTTGCCCTAAGCAAGCAGTTAGTAGAGGCTGAGGAAACTGATGCTGGCAGTTTTCTGTTTTGGTTCCATGGCCTGCTGGGTGTGCTTTGAAGGAGTGATGTGTTAGGCTGGGACTATATTTGAGAGGAGCTCGTTATTCAGGGTTCTTGGTGGGGAATGCTGGAGGTCAGGGTGCAGGTGTGCTCTGCCTGTTGTGCTGTGGGACACAGGGGCTCTGCACTGGGGTGATGCCTTTTAATGCTTCTGTAGAGCCCTGTCAGTCTTCAGGATTGAAATTTTGGTTGTCAACAACATGCAGTATTCTGCTAGTAGGAAAATTGGAAGAGATAATGAAGTGGTAAATGGCTGGGTCCTGCGTTGCTGTGCTGTTGTAGTTTAGGGAGAATCCAGGACTTTGCAGCCTTTGGGATACAGTGACTGCTGGAGGTGTTCATGTCTTACTTGTAGGAAATTCTCCAGACTCTGTAGTTGTTTAAAGTGCAACCACATGAATACTGTTATATTTCAGGAGAAGTAAACTTTTTCCTGAAGCAGTCAATTAGGAGGCTTGTGCTGCTTGCATCATTGTTTTGAGGAATTTGTGGCAAACAGTTGGGCACTGAAGGATTTCTCCTGGGGTGATCCTTTACCCTTTAGTAGAAAACTTTCCAACTTGCCTCAAGCAAATGTTCTCAGCAGCAAACATTGTGGCCTTCAGTCCCTATTAGGGACTGCCTGGATCAATTAATCAATCCTGTTTGGTTTTCTTTCCTGTCATAGTGGGGTATGGGTTTGGTTTTGCAGGTGTTTTGTGCAAGTTGCAGCACAAACTTGCTGTGAGAAGTAGCACTGAGTTAATGCCTCTGCCCATCTGTTTTATAAACAGCTTTATTGTTAGAGCAGTTGAGCTTTATTGTTAGAGCAGTCTCTCCCTTCCTCCTTCTTCCCCTGCTTTACAGCCTTTATGTAAACATCAGGCTCCAACAACTGAGTCCTTTCACAATGGAAGCTCCTGTCTGGTGTTCTTGCCAGTGGCTCCTGCTTTGCTTGCAAGTGTGCATTGACACTGAGCCAAGCTAAAGGCCACAGTTTTGTGGGAGTGTTTGATGTTAAATTTCCTCAAACAAGCTGTTATTCCTTAATTCAGAATAGTTTCATTCTTGTATCTTTGTAATTACTGTGCCAATGTGAAGCTTTTTTGTTGTCAGAAAAACAAGCCACAGTCTGAGCAGTTTCCAGTTATAAAAATAATGTTTTATCTTTATGGAAGTTTATAAAATAGATGGAGTTTTTTTGCAGTAGAGAAATTATTTGCTTGAATTTTGCTGTTAGACTGAGCTTGCCAGAGAAGCTCCTCCTTGGTAGCAATTGTTATCANGGAGTTTTTTTGCAGTA
Source organism: Hypocryptadius cinnamomeus (assembly GCA_013400635.1). Taxonomy (NCBI): domain Eukaryota; kingdom Metazoa; phylum Chordata; class Aves; order Passeriformes; family Zosteropidae; genus Hypocryptadius; species Hypocryptadius cinnamomeus. The sequence goes on along the minus strand of VYZP01068947.1, from coordinate 9,779 downwards.
GAGAAATTATTTGCTTGAATTTTGCTGTTAGACTGAGCTTGCCAGAGAAGCTCTTCCTTAGTAGCAATTGTTATCAGCTTCATTAGTTTAATGAGATATGAAAAAAAACCCAAAACACCTCAACTAATGAAACCTATCTCCAAAAAAAAAAAAAAAAAAAAAATCTACAAAAGTGGGAAGTTGTAGGAGACCAACATAAACAATTTTCAGAGCATTCCAGAAGTAGCTGCAGTTGAAATGCTTCTCTTGGCCAAAAAGAAGGCCTTTGTCAGACATGGAATTATAGAGAAGATGCTGGTTTTCAATGGTTGCTTGTAAAATACCTGTGGCCTTTTAGTGTTGATAGGTTTCAGACTTCAGTAGCTCAGGCTGAAAATACCTTTCACAATAATTCACTCAGTCTTACACAAATTATAAGCTTTCCTGTTAGTCTCACACAAATAAGAAGATTCTTTCCAGGGAAGGGTCAGCACTTTCTAGTGGAACTCTCACTGCACTGACACTGTGATCCCGACTGGGTTTAGGGTAAAATGGTAGAGAATATTTTTCTGCACATTCTGAGCTACAGAATCATGGATTCCACTTCCCTGTAACCTTATTCAGATATTGCAGGATCACTTTTTATCCTACAGGAGTGGAAGAACTGGGGAGGATTTTTATGGAAACAAGCTTGAGAACTTTGGGCATTGGTTTGACTGTAAGCTGTTAGTGATGAGTCCCAGATCATCTCTTCTCAGTAGGGCAGGCTTAACTTTAAATGCATCCTATGTAAATTAAATTAATGTGTGTATTAACAACTTGGATGCTAAAGTACTCACTTGTATGGGTTCACACTTTTGTTGTAAACTTAAATATTTCTGAAGTCAGTAGTTGGGTGATTATAAATAAAAGCTGGGTTCTTTCAACCCCATTATAAGGCAGTGTCTTTAGGCTGTCAATATGTGGAGCAGTAGATGCTCTTGCTGTTGCTTGGTGGCAACTGGTGACAGTGTGTGTGTGTGGGATCATGTAAAGCTGAAGGATTTGTGAACTGAATCTGTAAATTCTAAGTGCTCAAAGCTGAGATAAAGCCAGGGAAGAAAGTGCTGTGTGTTGTATATGAATTATCTGCTGGTAGTGGGGAGCATATCAGTAAATTAGCAGAGTAAATCACTCCAGCTGAGCTGAGGAGCTCTTGCAAGTGCTCTGAATTGAGCAGCTGCCCCTGAGCACATTTGCAAGGTGCAGAACCTTGTGTCTGGATGGCACCATGTCCCCCTCAGAGTCACCCAAGTTCTTCTCTGTCCATTTGGGATTAAATACATCTGATGTGCCCTGTAAAGAGCCAGGATGAATTTTCTGTGCTGGCTGGGAGGTTACATGGAGTGAAGTGTTGGAGGAACCAGGTGGGCTCCTGTTTCAAGCACGTTCCATGACCTAGAACCTGCAGACAGCAGGGCTCTAATACTCTGTTAAACACAGCATCTGCTGGAAGCCCTGGGGCACTTAGCTTTTTTTTTTTCCTCTTCTGAGCATCAAGGGAACCATCTGGTTATTTGCCAGGTTAACTTGATTCTATTAGGGTGATCTTATTACAGCTGGATTACAGGTTAGCTGTGTCAGGATTAGTGTCCTGCTATTGCAGTGAGGGATGTTTACAGGCAGAAACGTTTTGTGCAGAGGCGTCAAAATCAATACTGGCTTAGAGGAAGAGAAAGAACTTCTTGTACTTGTACAGTTTGTAGCTCAGTCTTCCAGGACTGTCTCCAGGACAGTGTGCCTTCAGCAGCTGACTTCTCTTTTTAGAGACTTCTGCAATCTGATTATCTTTTCCTAGAAGAAGCAGGAGGAAGAAACGTATTTTAAATTTTTTTTTATTGCTGACTTGTCAAATGTTTTAGATTCCATTTTAAATTTGTTTTTTTATTTCTGTTGCCTTGTTTCTGCTTTTCTTCTAATTAATGACCCAGTAGGTTTGAGGGACCAGCTGCAGACGTTGGATGTGACCTTTTGTCATCTGATGTGGCAGCTGTGTGTGATGTCAGCTACTTTTCATGTGAGGTCCTTCATGGCCTCCTTATTTAAAAAAAAAGTTAAACCTCACTGTACTTGAACCTTTATCAGCTGAGCAGGGCATGAGAAGAGATCAATTGCTATGGTTTCCTTGCCAGGCTGAGAGGAAGGAAATTATTCTGCAGCTAAACTGGGAGCAGAGGAAGGCATTAGATTTTTCCTGGTAGAGAAACGAACCCAAGTAATTCTGGTTTTGGTATTTATTCTCTTCTTATTTTTTATTTATTTTATGCCAAAAATAATTTGGAGGTATGGGATTATATGTAAAACTTTATTTTCACACATAGTTCTCCAGTGTATTAATGTTTGCCTGTCCAAACACTGACCTTGCCTAACACAGATGATCTGAGGTGGTGACAATGCACTTGCTAAACACTTGGCCAAACCCCAGCTCTCAGTTAGGCAAGATCCCCAAGGTCTATTTCCTCTTCAGTCTGTGGCAATGACAGTAGCCACCATTCAAGCAATAGCTGTCTTAGTATGTCTGCAGTCACTTTGGGGGATTTTGCTGTATGCTGTTTAATCAGTGATGCCAGATGTTTAAATTCTTCCAGAATTTTGCTTGCATATTTCCCAGTAGCATAGCCAGTCAGTTAGCAGAAACGTGTCTGTTGAAAGTTCTCGCTGTTCAGGTTATTGGAAAAGTTGGTCCATTTCAGTGAAGTAGTTGGTTACATCTGAAGGTATCCTAAAGAAATTTGCTGTTTGCATAATTAGATATTTTGCATGAATATTCAAGTGTCAATCACTCACCCTGCTTCCCCTTTGCTGCAGCAGGTGACTCTGCATGTGTTTGTAAACTTGCTTTCCTTCCTAACAGGATGACGTGAGGCAGAAAGTGCACCTGAATACCTTTGGCTTCTTCAAGGATGGTTTCATGAGTGTGAATGTCAGCAGTCTTTCCCTGAAGCCAGAACCAAGCCCTGATGACATGGACACTTTATCAGTGAGTTCCTTCCTGTGAAATTGCCTCCACTTGTCTGAGGTGTCAAATCCAAACTTGTGATGCTGTTGGCTTTGCTTCCCAGCATGAGCCAATTATGAGGATCTGTGTATTGAGATTTATCCCTGAGCACTCTCCATTCTGCTGTAAGGATGAACCTTTAACTTGTTGGATCCTCTGCTGAACTCAATGCACACATCTATAACTTACATTGAACATCAATTTCCTGACAGTCCTCTGATGAGAAGTTTTTTCACACTCTGTCATGTTACTTTGCAATTCAGCTTGTGATCATTGTGTCAGTAGGCTTCCAGAAGAGTTACAGTCTTATTTTTAACAGAACACTAATATTACATGTTATCTAGCACATTATATTAGGGGTTTTAGTAGAGATTAGATAACAGACCTGACTTCTTCTTTTGCTGCACAATTTCACTTCTTCATTGTTATGAAAGTATTAAATGTTTTTGTCAAACAAAAACATGTGGAATAATACTGAAATAAGTTAAAATATTCGGAGACAGAGGATACTCCAGATTTAGTTTGGGTTTGAATCATGATATCTTTTTTCTTGGTGGATATGGACGAGTTCATTACATTTGAATGTATTTTTCTGCCTAGTTTGATGATGAGAAAATAACCTACATTTAAGGTGGAATTCAGGTAACTTGTTTAGAAAGCAGCATCTTTGACTCTTTCAGTAGTGGTTTGGCTTCAGTTTGACAGATTCTTCTCAATTGTCTCATAGGTGGGGTTCAGCTTGGATCGAACAAGGAATGATGGTTTCTCCACTTACCTGGTAAGAGTAAGGGAAGTGAGCTTGCTTTTCTAAGATGGGATGTCTCATAGTCTACCTCTGGGGATGGCTGGAAGAAATAAAAAAAAAAGATGGGGGGACTTTAAACATGGGCAGGATGGATTTACAACTTGCTGGACTAAGAACGGTAAGCTCTACCTGGAGGGGAACATGTCCAGAGGGCACTTCAGAGGTGTTTTGTTCATGTTACCAGGATGAAGAGGTGGATTATTGTATCTTGAAGAAGACTCCAGAGCCAGATGTCTCTGTTGTAATCTTACTTCTGGACATCCGAAATAAAGTGTGAGTAAAGACTGTGCAAAACATTTTAAAGTTACTTCTTCAGTTGAAGATAATGTCACACTTGAAATTTTTTTTAAGGGGTTTGGAAAGCTTCTGTGCATGTGGGTTGTTTTGTTTAAGGGGTTACATGACAGTTGAGAGGAGGTGAGTGTAAAACATCTGCAGTATAAAATGGTCCAAGAATTCTTCCTGCATATTGGAGGGGTAAAGGAACAGCAGGGAAAAACAACCTACCTTAATTGTGCTGAATGAGCTTAATGAGCTTTCATGTCTTGGGTCACTTTTGCACTCAATATGCAATTTTATTGTTTGTCTTGAATTATCTTTTATTATGGAAGTAGCTTCAAGTCTGCATTGCTTTCTTTTGCAAGAGCTCATGTGTGGTAACATAGTTTCTAGTGAGATTCTGCTTACCAAAGCTGAAGAAAATTTTCTTCATCTGCTCTTGTATTTCATGTAAAGGTACGGTGTGACTTTTCCCACACTGATCAGTTCTGCTGTGAGTCATGATCTGGTTCTTGCCTGTTCTTTGTGGTACAAAAAACAAGTCAAGACAAGTTGATATTCTTTTATTGGGCATATGGTTGTGACAGCCTCTTTAAAAATGTTGGTTTACTTTCATTTTGTAATAAAACCTCTTTGTTTCTTTAGTGTGAAAGTACGGTTCTCTTCAGAAGCTGCTTCTTTGTTACCTAAAATTTTATTTGTATCTGAGGAAAATGGTACTGCTTTAAATACCAAGCTGCTAAAAACTTCTGAACTGAGCAGTGATTCTGATAAAAATTCTCCAAAGACCAGTGAAAATACAGGTGACAAAGGTAAGCCAGCTAAACCTGACTTGTGTGTGCTCTCACTGCTGATTCCCCATTGCTGTGCATCCAGCACTGAGTTGTGGTCACATTCTGGGGTCCCCTGGGGCTAGAACTTAATGTACATCCTGTGCAAACCTGTGCACAGAGCTGCCTGTGGGGCTGGAGTCTCCTGCTCAGTGATTTGTGTTCACCAGCCCTGTTGATCCATCAGAGAGACAATGAGTGTTGGAGACCTGCAGTGCCTCTGAGGAGGGGTTAACAACTTGCTTGGGTTTTGTCTGGCAAAAAGAAGGCTAAAGGGGGAATTTTATGGCCACCAACAGCTAGTTGAAAAAGGTTAGGAGGACAATGATTTCAAGCAATTTTTAGTAGTGGCACACAATGTCTCTTTCCCTTTATTAAGTTTTGGATGTCTCAGATGGGATGTTAAGACAGAAAGTAAGTAAAATAAATAAGATATCTTTCCTAAATAGGTATTCCAGTATTGTATCAGATCATTTGTGCAATCCAGTCTCCATATTTTGTGGTTTTAAATGCTTGACAAAGTAAAACCAAGGCAAACATGATACAGTTGACACCAGGTGTGCTTTGAGTCAGAAGTTGAATTTGTCTTCACAAGTCCTTTCCAGCCAGCATTTGTATGAGTCTGTGTCTGTCTAAAGAGTTGAACTCCTATCACTTAGAANGTGTCTGTCTAAAGAGTTGAACTCCTATCAGTTAGAAACCATGGGGGAGGGAGGAGTAATTGTACCAGTGATCTTTCTAGGAGGCACAAGCCTTTGTCTGGCTTCCAGACCAGCAGACAAAATAATTTTATAATCTCAGCTCTAATGGGATTAGCTCATGTTATCCCTTCCTGGCAGAGTTTAGACTTCAGATCAGACTGCTGAGCAGTCTGATCTGGAGTAGTCTGAGTCTGTCTTGGCCTGTCACATTCACAAGGTTTGATACCATTCAAAAGCTTGGACAGCTGTTGTAACAAGTCAAGAACCAAGGGTGGATGGCACTGGAGAGAATGGATCTGACAGCTGTAGTTTTGCTTTCTCTGGTGTAAAAAGTGTAGCATGATTGTGGACAGTGCACTGAGGTATGGGAGCCAAAAGCAAAGCTCAAGTCTTGAACCTTTGCTCCCTGCTAGAAAGGGATGACCTAGTGTTTGAAAAGCTTCTTATAGGAGTAGAGTCAAACTGTGAACTTGACATGCTGCTCTACTGAAGGCTCCTGTCATGTCAAGTTCAGAGGAAACGCTGACCTGGCAGGTCACCTGTGCTTTTGTGTTTTGTTGTTTGTATTTTTACTGGGAGCTTAGTGGAAAGCTGTGAATTTATTCCTTCCTCATGGTTAATTAGGATTTCCATATGTTTGTCAGGCCATGTATTAATGCTCAGATTGAGATTTGTCAGTGAGATTAACAGTACTCAGTCATAAGATAAAAAGTCAGAGCTGTAGCTTGCATCTGGTTTAGGTCACCTGCCTCTGGTCACTCTGACCAGAGAGGTTGGAAAGATTTCTGGGGTAGACTTTTGTAGGAGGTGTAAGAATAGAGAATCATATCCTGGCATTTGAGGATGCATTCAGAATGAATGCTGGCTGTGGGAAGAGTCCTCTGAGAGTAAGGAGAGACTGGGAAAGCATCTCTGTCAATGATTAGCTGGGAAACTGCCACGCAGACAAGTGTAGGAAGATGTGAGTAAGGTATTGACAACGTGGTGGTTTCTGAGAATGTCTAAATGCAAACACTAAATGTACTATTAATACTTTTATCTCTAGATAAGAAGTCCAAACGAAGTACAACATCCTCCCAGGTAAGAAACTATCTGGAGTTCTCTTTCACAAATAACCTGGGGGGATATTCCAGTATAATCATAGCAGAAAAGTGGAAAGTATTTGCTGTTGCTCTCAGCCTCCACTATAAATATACAGAATGCAAATTTGATTGTCTGGTTGATGTAGCCAAATGTTTTAGTTACCTGCTTAAGAAAATCTAAAGGTCTCTTTCCCTTTTCCCAGAGCATGATAGAACAAGAACATCCTGTACACCATGTCGAAAGAACTTTTTCATTTCAGGTAGGGTGTCTGCCAGTATCTAAACTCCGTTCCTTCACTGTCCTACTTTGGAAAAGTGAAAGTCTAAGATATAGATGTCTCTCTGATAGCAGGAGTTGGCCTGAAAATTTACTGAGCTGAGCATCAGTGATGGAAATCTTTCTTGATAAGTTGTGGGAGCTGCTTTTGAATGGGCTTTGTTGTGATGCTGTTCTGAATATCATAGCCTATGAGCCTCAGCATATTAAATTTTACTGTGATAGTAATGCAGATTGCTGATAACAAATAGCTGTGACCTGACTGATGACTCAAAGGGAAGATCCTCTGTATGAAGCCAGATTAATGCTTTGTTTGAACACCGTGGTTCTCTTGTGATGGTTGGTTACTACAAACACATTTGAAATTCTGTTATCTGACACAGATCTCATTTCCAGAGCTATCACAATTTGCATAGTTGGGGGAGGAACTGAAAAGCTGCAGGGCAGGTATAAAAATTTTATGCTTCACCATGTCAAATATATGATACTTGTGGTTATCTTTTCTCTGTGGTGAACTGAGTTAAGCACTGACACTTAACAGGCTTGGATTACCAGAGTGCATAATCCTAGATAGGTGCAATGATTTTGCATCTGGAGTTCTGTTGAAACTTCCAGATGTGCTGCTATCCTCAGAAGTCTGCTGAAGGGAACCAACTGACCTCAAATGACTGACTTCTTTCATGCTTCAGTAGAGATGACTTCCTACCAGGGCAACCCTGTTGTGAATGAGAAGAATGCTGACTTCTCTATTCCTTATTTTCAGTTCTTTTTTAACATCAGCTCGGATAAACAAGAAGGTCTCTACAGCCTGTATTTCCATAAGTGTGTTGGCAAGAAAGGGCCAGCTAATGATCAGCAGCTGTTTAGTCTTGATGTGAGTATGGCTTCTAAAGGATAATTAACTTGTTAGTTTAGACTGCAACATCCAACTTCCAGCTCCAGCTTGTAACCAAGCACATGCTGCACATGAGTGCACATATGGGGTGGGAAGTGATTCAGAGTTGTGTGCCAGTCTCTGCAGTGGCATTTCTGAAAGAAGTGACTACTGTAAAAATAATTAAAATACTGTTTTTGCAGAAATGCCTGAAAATCTGAAGGCTGGATGTGGGCTGGGTTCAGTCTACACAGTTGTGACCTGATGCTGTAATGAGATGGGAGCTACAACAGCTGCTTGTGTTTTGCTGCACTCAAAAGTCACTTTTCTCTTTACATGATTGCAGATATTGAGGCTGTTGCTGCAATGTAAATTGTTGGTATTTGAATTCAGTGTTTTTGCTTTTTCTGGCCTAATTAAAGATGTGTTTTTATGGTGTTAGATACACATCCTAAAGGCAATATGTTCTAGCAAATGCCTCATGTCTTTTGATGTACAAGGGTTTGGTCCTATGTGGTTTTGATCATTATCAGAGCTTGGGCTTTCCCTTTTTTCCCTTTCCTGTGCTCATGCTGGTGTATAATGAGCTGGTCTGGTATGAATCCTCTCAGTGACTGAGGTACCTCAGCCACATCAATCCCTGAACTGCTTTTTACATGTTTGTGTTAATGCTATTGCAAGGGAACATGGAGGTGATAAAACTTAGCAGCCCTAACTTGACTCAGACTACTTCAGAGCTGCTTCTGAAGTTATAGGTTTAGAAGACCAGCTTTCCTGAATTGCTGTGTGGGTCACTTTGACCCACTGAAGAGATTGGAAAGAGAACAAAATGTGCATGATTGATTCACTGGGATGTACTTAGAGATGCAGGACAGCTTCAATACTTCTAAGCAGACTCAGTCTGTTATTTTATTGAAGTCCTAGCACATATGACTAAGCCACTTAGGGGTATAAATAGAATGCTAAATAATGTTTCAGTTTTCTCAGTCACAGGAAAAGAGGGTGGCAGCCCATTGTAGATATTGTTTCTGCATCAAAGGTGGGCAAATTGTGACGTTTGCTAGAAAGAACAACTATTCTTTGGCAAAATTACCTTTCTGAATTATGTTGCATAACTGAAGCGTATTTTTCCAAGGGGATTATTCTTGTGGGAGTAGTTTTGCAAAATGTTTTGAGATTCTTGAGGATGAAAAATCATTGGTTTTTTTTCTCTGAGACTCTTGGTTTTTTTCTCTGAGACTCATAAGTCACCCCTTCAGAAAACCTCATGTTAAATGAGTGAATTTGATTGTGAAATGTAATTGTTAACTCAGTGCTTTGACAAAATGATTTTTTTTCCAACTGTGCACGTAACACACCTTTAATATTCAGATAGATATTACGGAAAAGAATCCTGAAAGCTACCTCTCAGCAGGTGAAATCCCACTGCCAAAACTTTACATTTCCATGGCTCTCTTCTTTTTCCTGTCTGGGACTGTATGGATCCACATACTTCGTAAACGGAGGTAAGTTCAGTGTCTGTGACAAGTAGGGGCCTACCTTGGTTTTTATTTTTCATTTCTCTTCTTGTAATGCCCAATTCACAGTCAGATTTGATCACCTCAAACTCCAAATCTGGCTCAGATTTGTATGCTTAATACACATCATTTATATTTGAAAACTGCTTCAGTCAGTATTGTTGTTGCAGACTGTCATTCTAAAATTCCCAAATCTTATGTTGAAAGTTCTTCAGGTAGTGTGCATATTGTGGCAAAATATAGACAGGAAATTCCTGTAGCTGATGTCAAAAGAAGATGACTTTGAATAGCGAGAAAAAATTAATCACTTTACTTCATTTGGGAAATGGCAAATTATGGCCATAAATGTCTTGATTGTGGTTTGAGTTATGTCTAGCATATTTTCTAACAGGTAAGAC
>VYZP01068944.1:0-10327 GCA_013400635.1 Hypocryptadius cinnamomeus | reverse complement strand
TGGGATCCTCCAGGGGCAGGACATGGGATCCCCCAGGGGCAGGACATGGGATCCCNGGGATCCTCCAGGGGCAGGACATGGGATCCCCCAGGGGCAGGACATGGGATCCCCCAGGTGCAGGAGGAGCTGGGATCCTCCAGGTGCAGGAGATGGGATCCTCCAGGTGCAGGAGATGGGATCCTCCAGGTGCAGGAGGAGCTGGGATCCTCCAGGTGCAGGAGGAGCTAGGATCCTCCAGGTGCAGGAGATGAGATCCTCCAGGGGCAGGAGGAGCTGGAATCCTCCAGGTGCAGGACATGGGATCCTCCAGGTGCAGGAGGAGTTGGGATCCCCCCAGGACAGGAGGAGTTGGGATCTCACCAGCACAACCTGTCCTGGCCATGGCACCGGGGCAGCCAGACCAGGGCTGGGCACCTGGGCAATTCCCTGCTTGGCAAAGTTGCACTGGAAGCTCAGGTCGGTCCAAGTGCTCTTCCGTTCTGTGGAAATCAGCTGAGGCCTCCAGAGCACCTCCTGCAGGGCCACGGAGCTGTTTGGAGGTTCTGGTGTCCCTGCAGTGTCTGTGGAGAGGAGATTCAGCTTCGTTTGGGCTTTGACACCTGACAGAGACATCCACACTGAGGGAGGGGAGCCCTCAACATGGAGGATGTGCAGCAGCACAGAGGACTAATTAATTACACAGTAAATTACACAGAACACCCTGGGCTGGAAGGACCCACAAGGATCAGCCAGTCCAACCCCTGTCCCTGCCCAGACCCCCCAACAACCCCACCCTGGCCATCCCTGGAGCTCTGGCAGCCTCGGGGCCGTGCCCATTCCCTGGGGAGCCTGGGCAGTGCCCAGCACCCTCTGGGGGAAGAACCTTGCCCTGATCTCCAGCCTGAGCTGCCCTGGCCCAGCTCCAGCCGTGCCCTGGCTGCTGTCCCTGTTCCAGAGCAGAGATGGGAGCTGCCCCTCGGGAGGAGCTGCAGATCCCTGAGCTCTGCCCTCAGTGTGCCCTGCTCCAGCTGCACACACCAAACTGTTCCTCATGGTTTTGCAGGAAAAAAATGTGCAGGGATGGGAGCAGGAAACAAGGCGGGGTGTCCACACCTCCCAGAGATGACCTGGAAACGATTTGTGTCTTTGAACCTGCCCCTCCCTGACCTCACCTGCCTGGAGTGTCCCCTCTGGGGCTCTCTCCATGTTCTCCATGGGATGAAGATCCACAGAGTGAGAGCCCCTTCCTCCGCCAGGAGCTCCTCAGGTTCCTCAGTCCCATCCAAAAAGATTCCTGGAAAATGCAGTGTCCTCCTCCTCCTCGGTGTGTTTCTGGGCACTTTCCCCACATTTAACCTCAATCCCTGGTGCCAGACCCTCCTCCAGGCCCAGGGCTGGGTGTGGGTGTCCCCCTGACCTGATCCTGGAGGAATTACCCTGTTCCTCACCAGTGCTCTGGAGCATGGAACAAAACCAAAGGTAAGGATTTTCAAAGGTCCTCTGTAATTTAGGAGCCTCTTGGCTCTACCAGCACCAGCTGTGGGCAGTTGTGAGACTTCTTTTGCCTGGATCGTTTATTCACCAGGAAAATAAAATACTCATTAAAATATATATAATTTGCTCTGACTGAATCTGTCTTCAAAATTCTGTAAAGTAACAAAAAAGCTGAATCAATTTAGCAACAGGAAATTCTGAAAAGTAATGAGATCTTGATTCCCCACTTAAAATCCTGATGTTTCCTTTTCAAAATCATTCCCATCTGATAAAAACAAAAAGTAAATAAGCTTACCTGTTCAGAGCACAACAAGCCTTTGGCCAACCACTTTGCCGTACCCTCGGTAGTTCTTAATTCCTTTTTCAGTTTAACTAATGAAGTGGAGAATCAATTACTCTCACAGCTTCCAATCTGCAAAGTTATTAAGGTAATCTGGGGCCAGATCCACAGAAGCATCCCTGTGCCTGGCACTGCACAGGCACCTGGCAGAAGCCACAAAATGCATTTTGCAGGTGGATTGTGCAGAACTTTTCCAAAGACACTCATCAAAAGTCTGAGGCTCACGCACACGTCCCTCCAGAACTCTGGAAATCTTGTCATGGGATGTGGTGTTAATTGTCCCTCATCATCTGCAGGAAAAACCCCTTTGGCGGTTTGCTGGGGGCTGAAGGTGACGAGCTGGGATCCAGGTCAGGGGAGAGACTGGGGTTCTCCTCCCCTTGGTGCTGAGATCTCTGCTCTTCTCTGCTGGGAGCTGGGATGGAGGATGAGGAGAGATTGAGGGGCTGGAGCGAGTCCAGGGCAGGGAATGGAGTTGGGAAGGGTCTGGAGCCCCAGGAGAGGCTGAGGGAGCTGTGAAGGGGCTCAGCCTGGAGAAAAGGAGGCTCAGGGGGGACCTTGTGGCTCTGCACAACTCCTGACAGGAGGGGACAGCCGGGGGGTCGGGCTGTGCTCCCAGGGAACAGGGACAAGAGGAGAGGGAACGGCCTCAGGCTGGGCCAGGGCAGGCTCAGGGTGGATATTATGGAATATTCCTTCACTGAGAGCAGAGTTAACCATTGGAATGGGCTGCTCAGGGCAGTGGTGGAGTCACCATCCCTGGATGTGTCCAAAAAATGGGTAAATGTGGCACTTTGTGCCATGGTTCAATGGGCACAGGAGGATTCAAAGGTTGGACTTGATGGTCTTGGAGGTTTTTCCACCCTCAGGGATTCTGGGATTCCCTGATTCACTCTTGCTGCTCTAAGAACTGCTGAGAAGAGCTCAGCTCCTTTCCACATTTAGGGGACACTCCTCAGGTTATCCAAACGCTGCTGCTGCTCCAGCTGGAGCCAGAGAGGGAAAAACCCTCCTGTCACCTCTGTCCTGCCTTCCATCCACCTTGTCCTTGTCCCAGCCCTGGCAGGAGCCTCAGCCACGGCCACGGCTGTCCCCACAGAGCCTGCCAGGGCTCCTTACGGCCACCAAAGGTCACCGTGCCCGTGCCCCCCGTGACATTTGTGGCTGCTCCAGCTCGGAATGAAGGGGATACACGAGGGATGAGCGGAGATTGCCTCCAGCCCCTGCTCCCGTGGCCGTGATGGATGGAGGAGCGGCGGGGCTGACTCAGCTCCCGGGTGACCTTGGCGGGTCCCTCCCGTCCCTCACGTTGCGCGGAGCCGCGGCTCGCGGGCAGATTGATGGCAGCTCACGCTCAATTTCTCTGATGCACTCTTGCCGAGAGACACTCGTACATCTTCCCCACGTCGTCTCTCCATATCTGAGGTCAGCCTTTCAACAGGCAAGAAATGTTCTGAAATAAATCACGGCCAGCCCTCAGCCGGGGCTCTGCCAGCGCTGGGGAGTGGGGTGGGGAGGGGGCTGGGAGCTGGCCGGGGGAGCCTGGCATGGGCAGACCCTCCCGTGGGACCCAGTGTCACTGAACAGCCCTCGTGGTGGGACCCAGTGTCACCGAATGGCCCCCCGTGGGACCCACTGCCACTGAATGGCCCCTCCATGGGACCCACTGCCACTGAATGGCCCCCTGTGGGACACAGTGCCACTGAATGCCCCCTCCATGGGACCCAGTGTCACTGAATGGCCCTTCTGGTGGGACCCAACGTCACTGAATGACCCCTCCATGGGTCCCAGTGCCACTGAATGGCCCCCCGTGGAACACAGTGCCACTGAATGGCCCCCCATGGAACCCAGTGTCACTGAATCGCCCTTCTGGTGGGACCCAACGTCACTGAATAGCCCCTCCATGGGACCCAGTGTCACTGAATGCGTCCCCCCATGGGACCCAGTGACATTGAATGGCTCCCTCTGGTACACCGTGTCACTGAACGGCCCCCCCATGGAACCTAGTGACATTGAATCGCCCTTCTGGTGGGACCCAACGTCACTGAATGACCCCTCCATGGGTCCCAGTGCCACTGAATGGCCCCCCGTGGAACACAGTGCCACTGAATGGCCCCCCATGGAACCCAGTGTCACTGAATCGCCCTTCTGGTGGGACCCAACGTCACTGAATAGCCCCTCCATGGGACCCAGTGTCACTGAATGCGTCCCCCCATGGGACCCAGTGACATTGAATGGCTCCCTCTGGTACACCGTGTCACTGAACGGCCCCCCCATGGAACCTAGTGACATTGAATCGCCCTTCTGGTGGGACCCAACGTCACTGAATGACCCCTCCATGGGTCCCAGTGCCACTGAATGACCCCTCCATGGGTCCCAGTGCCACCGAATGGCCCCCCATGGAACCCAGTGACACTGAATGGCCCCCCCATGGAACCCAGTGACATTGAATGGCCCTCCTTGTAGAACCCAGTGCCACTGAATGCCCTTCCAGTGGGTCCCAGTGCCACTGACTGGCCTCCCCATGGGACCCAGCGCCACTGACTGGCCCTCCTGNAGCTCCAGCCATCCCTCCCCTCCCCTCCTGAGCTCCAGCCATCCCTCCCCTCTCCTCCTGAGCTCCAGCCATCCCTCCCCTCCTGCCCCAGCTCCAGCCTCGCTCACGCTCCAGGGCTGGGCAGGGGGATCAGGAGCCTCAAGGAAAGCCAGGGGATGAGTCTGTGTGTCCTGTGCACCGCAGCTCTGCTGCAGGAGCTGTGAGAGCCCCGGGGCTGTCCCAGCACAGGCACCTGTGCCACCCTGCCCTGGTCCAGCGCTGCTGGGACAGGCTGGCATTACCTGACCTGCTCCCAGTATCCAACCTCTGCCCCATCCCAGCGGGGAATGAGCTGGCCCAGAGGGGAAAGAGCTCAAATGGTGCAGGAAGATGCACTGGTGGCCTCATGGGACAGGTGGGATGATGACTTCTTTTCATAGGTGGGGAAGCTGAGGCACGCAGAGACCAGGGAATTTCCCAGCTGTTGAGGCTGCAAAGCCTCACATCCCCACGGATATGAGCCTCTTTCTCTGGAGATTGCACCTCTGCACCCCAAAAATGCCTCACAGAGGAGGCAATGAGCCTCCAGGAGACTCTGCAGCTTCTCACAGACACTGCCACGCTCACAGCCCTGCACAGGCTCCAGGACACATCAGCCTCCCCTCCACACCCTGCTGCCCAGGCACTCAGCAGCCTCATCCTGCTCCCCAAATGACACCTCTGGGCAAAGTGGTGGCCCCAGGGGCACCTCCCAGGGCACAGAGCTTCTACAGGGAGCAGCAGGATGCGGGCAGGGGCTGCCATGAACTGTGTGCACAGTCCAGCCCAGAGCCCTCTGTTCTCCCTGGGAGCTGCCTCTGGCTTTTCCCAGGGAATCCCACCTCCCTGGGATTTTGGTGTTGTCAGCCAAGCTACAGGGCCCAGGGAGAACTGGGATTGACTTAATGAGTAGCCACACTCCTGCCCTTCTGATGGTGCCCAGCCAAGTTGGAAATAGAGACTGGGACTGTGCCAGAAGCTTTGAACTGGAAAACAAAAGTCAGCCTGGAGCTCTGTGCACTCTCATCTTTCCCAATCATCTCAGAGCGGGGGCTGGTGGGTTTCCTCAGCCTGTCTCAGAATGACTGTGTGTCCCCATCCGGGAGGGACTTCTAAAAATGGTGCTGAGGTTTATTTCACAGTGGGAAAGAGGTCTGGAGCTGACCTCAAGCTTCAGTGGTTGAACTGATCATGATGGGAACACCCAGCTCAGCTCTCGGCAGCTCCCAGGAAGGTCTTCTGTCTGGCAAGGATTGTCCTGGGGGAAATTCTCTCCAGAACCACAGAGAATGCACAGAATCTCTCATGTAATGGTTTGAAAGTCAAGTTCAATTCAGGCAACCTAAAAAAAGCAGGTGGCAGGAGGAGAGCAAGTGACAAGGATGGAGCAAGCAGCTGCCCAGGAAGGAAAGAGCTGCGGGGCCAGACTTGCCCAGCCTGCACCTGAGCTGGTCACAAAGCCCAGCCAGGCAGGACATGCTGAGCAGAGACAGGGACAGAAGCACCTCTGTGCCTGCAGCTCTTCAGAGCAGGAAGAAAGGTCACTCGGGAGGAGGAACATCCCTTGCTGCTCTTGAAAATCATCTCTGAACCTCTGTCAGGGCAGTGAACCAGTGCTGAGCTGGAGCTGCACATTTTCCCTGCTTTGCTGGAGATCTTGATGCTCTGGTGCAGCCCTTGGAGCCTCTCAGACTCCTCCCTTTCCACAGGGGAGAAGCAGCAGGCAGTGGATCACCATCCCCCAGGGCTGTGTGACTCCTCAGGAAGGTGCAGCTTTGCCCTGAGATATTCCTCTGCAAGCAGTCAGAGGGGAGAGGCTTGAACTTTTTCCNGGTGGGGTAAGGGAAGGGTGCCCAAAACCCAGCAGAAATGGGGTGGGATAAGGGAAGGGTGCCCAAAACCCAGCAGAAATGGGGTGGATAAGGGAAGGGTGCCCCAAAACCCAGCAGTAATGGGGTGGGATAAGGAAAAGGTGCCCCAAAACCCAGCAGAAATGGGGTGGATAAGGGAAGGGTGCCCAAAACCCAGCAGGAGTGAGGTGGGGTAAGGGAAGGGTGCCCAAAACCCAGCAGAAATGGGGTGGGATAAGGGAAGGGTGCCCAAAACCCAGCAGAAATGGGGTGGATAAGGGAAGGGTGCCCCAAAACCCAGCATTAATGGGGTGGGATAAGGAAAAGGTGCCCCAAAACCCAGCAGGAGTGAGGTGGGGTAAGGGAAGGGTGCCCAAAACCCCAGCAGGAGCGGGGTGGGATAAGGGAAGGGTGCCCAAAACCCCAGCAGGAGTGGGGTGGGATAAAGGAAGGGTGCCCAAAACCCAGCAGGAGTGGGGTGGGATAAGGGAAAGGTGCCCCAAAACACAGCAGGAGTGGGGTGGGATAAGGGAAGGATCTCCCCCACCTTCTGAATGCTTTGGGTATTTGAGGGGTGTGAGTGGCACCAAGCTCATTTCCAGGATCTGCTTTCAAGGAGGTTGTTCCAAAACCCCCGGAGGCCCTGTTGCTGTTTTCCTGTGGGCACACTGCGCCGTGCCCGGGCGCCGCACCAACCTCCCGCGTGTTCTCCAGGGACAAACAGGGCAGGGCTGTCCCTGGGGACAGCGAGGCTCCCCGGGAGCTGCCAGCAGCTGTGCAGGACACCGGACACCGCCAGCCCCGTCCGCAGCCCGGCATGTCCTTGCTCGTTTCCAACGCCAGCCAGCCCCGGCGTGTCCGCGGGCTGCCACCACCCTCTGCACTGAATGACCCCTCGGAGAGGGACGGGGACCGGAGAGGGACGGGGACAACAGCAGGACGGGGACCAGAGCAGGACGGGGACAGCAGCAGAATGACCCCGTGCCACTGCAACCCGTGCCCAGAGCTCGGCCCAGCCCGGTCGGACGCTGCCAGCCCCGGGCGGGCAGAGCCGGGCGCTGCCGCATCCCCGGGGATGCTCCGGGCTCCCGCTGCCCTCCCCAGCTCGGAGCGCATCTCGGCAGGAGCAGGGAGCAGATGTGACAAACACGCTGCCCGCTCCATCTCCCCCGCATCCCCCCGAGCCTGGGCTCTGCCTGCTGAGACCCTTCACAGCCCATTAGGCAATTCCGGGCCGGGAACACGCGTCGCTCTGCAGGCGCTGCAGGGGACGGCGGCTGCCTCCGGCCCGCAGCGCTGCCTGCCGAGGGGACCGTGGCTCCCCGGCACTCGCAGCTGCTTAACTGCGGCTGGCAGAGCCCGTGGGCAGCGGCCGCTCGATGTCCCGGGTGTCACCTGGGGATGGCAGGAGGAAGAGAAGGGGCCCAGGCGTTGTGCAGGGCTGGCTGCTCCCTGTGGAGCTCCCACCGAGCCCTGGAGGAGGTGGGAAGGGGAATTGATGAGTGGCATGGAGGGGGCTTACGCGCTGCCGCAGTTTGCCGGCCCGGCTGCCCCGGGGTGGGCTCTCCGGAGGCTCTGTCCTCGGAGGGCACCAGGCACCCCGGAGCCACAGCCCATCCTCCAGGATTCCAACCAGTCGGAGCAGGGTTTTGAAGTTGGTTCAGCGAGGCGCTGTGTCTCAGACCTTCTCTCAGGGCCTTATTAAAATGCAGACTGCAAATTCAGATACTGTAAACAAGGTCACTGGAGAATGAAGATCAACAGAGTGCAAGCACAAGGAATGCAGAGCATTAATATTCTGATGTGTGAGCCCGTCCTAAATATTTTATCAGGCTAAGCTTTTTTGTATTGAGGCATCCTTCCCCTTCTCTTCCTCCTCCTCTTCTGCCTGCTTCACGTCCTTTTCTCTTGCGCTCACAAAAAGCACTTTGTATTTTGGCTGAGCCTTGAAATGTATGCAAACCTCCCTCTCCCCCCTCCAAGAAAATCCTCGCCCTCTTCCAGGAGGGGGAGAGATTTCCTAACGGGGTTTCTTTTGTTTCTGTCAACATCTCACTTAGGCAGCAGCCTCGGAGACTTATTGAACGCTGCCAGGGTCTTATCTATCACCCACGGCTCCTTCCCGCTCCCCGCAGGAATGCAGGGATTCCCTCCCACCTCCAGGCGCTGCTCTGCAGATCCTCACCGGGCACACTGGGCTGGGCCTGGGGCTGGGCCACTGTCCTGGGGCTGTGCCACTGTCCTGGGGATGTGTCACTGGCCTGGGGATGTGCCACTGTCCTGGGGCTGTGCCACTGTCCTGGGGATGTGCCACTGGCCTGGGGATGTGCCACTGACCCAGGGATGTGCCACTGACCCAGGGATGTGTCACTGACCCAGGGATGTGTCACTGACCCAAGGATGTGCCACTGTCCTGGGGCTGGGCCATCGTCCTGGGGCTGGGCCATGGTCCCAGGGATGTGTCATTGTCCTGGGTTTGTACCACTGTCCCAGGGATTTGCCTTTGCCCTTGCCCTGGGCATGTGGCATCATTCTGGGGACGTGCCACTGTCCTAGGGATGTGCCCTCACCTTGGGGATGTGCCTTAATCCTGGGGACGTGACATTATCCTGGGGACATTGCATCATCCTGGGGACATGCCACTGTCCCAGGGATGTGCCATGGTCCCGGGGATGTGCCCTCATCCCAGCCCTGCTCCTGGGGACATTCCCTCATCCCAGCCCTGCTCCTGGGGACGTGCCCTCACCCCAGCCCTACTCCTGGGGACATGCCCTCATCCCAGCCCTGCTCCTGGGGACATGCCCTCACCCCAGCCTTGCTCCTGGGGACGTGCCCTCATCCCAGCCTTGCTTCTGGGGACATTCCCTCATCCCAGCCCTGCTCCCGAGCCATGCCCAGAGGGTGGTTTAGGCTCAGGGAGCTGATCCAGAGCTCCCTGACCGGGTGTCAGAGCAGCCAGCACGGGGTCCTTG
Source organism: Hypocryptadius cinnamomeus (assembly GCA_013400635.1). Classification (NCBI taxonomy): domain Eukaryota; kingdom Metazoa; phylum Chordata; class Aves; order Passeriformes; family Zosteropidae; genus Hypocryptadius; species Hypocryptadius cinnamomeus. The sequence continues at coordinate 1,117 of VYZP01068944.1, read as the reverse complement.
GCTTCTGCCCTGAGTGAGAGCAGCTGGAAATCTCATCCTGAGTGAGAAATGAGCTGAAGTGCAGCCCAGCCTCAGCTGGGGTGGGAAGGTGTGGGTTTTTTGGGCTCCCTGACCCCAGGAATGTGCCCCATGCCCTGTGGCACAGGATTTGATTTTTGTCATCAAGAGACTCCCGGGCAGAGCTGCAGCTGCCAACGCGGTGCTGAGGGGATCTGTGCCCTCAGAAATCCATCACGGGCTGGATTTTATTTTATTTTACTTTGGGTCATGCAGTCCTGAAAAGATCCAATCCCCCAAATGATGTTTTCTTCCTTTTGCTTCAGAACAAGCAGGGAAGTCTGGTTGTGGAGTCCCCACACCTGGAGCTCCTGCTGCAGGGAGGACTCTCAGCAGTTTTCCTGTTGTGCCTCTCAAATGACACCCCGAGGTTCAGGAAAATGTTTCCTGATCCTGAAATCTCCCAGATCTGAGTTTTTATCCATATTTATCCAAATTTATCCATATTTATCCATATTTACCCAAATTTATCCATATTTATCCATATTTATCCATATTATCCATATTATCCATTTTATCCATATTTACCCAAATTTATCCATATTTAGCCACATTTATCCATATTTATCCATATTATCCATATTTATCAATTTTATCCATATTTATCCAAATTTATCCATATTTACCCAAATTTATCCAAATTTATCCATATTATCCATATTTATCTATATAAAGCCATATTATCCATATTTATCCATATTTCTCCAAATTTAGCCATATTTATCCATATTTATCCATATTTATCCATTTTATCCATATTTATCCATTTTATCCATATTTATCCATTTTATCCATATTTACCCAAATTTATCCATATTTATCCATATTTATCCATATTTATCCATATTATCCATATTATCCATTTTATCCATATTTACCCAAATTTATCCATATTTAGCCACATTTATCCATATTTATCCATATTATCCATATTTATCAATTTTATCCATATTTATCCAAATTTATCCATATTTACCCAAATTTATCCATATTTATCCATATTTATCCATATTATCCATATCTATCCATTTTATCCATATTTATCCATATTTACCCAAAT
>VYZP01068933.1:14638-25734 GCA_013400635.1 Hypocryptadius cinnamomeus | reverse complement strand
CATCTCCAAATGCAGCATGTCCTGTCCCACAGACTCAAATTAAAGACCTTACAGCAGCTACTCACCCATTCCTTACCCAAACGAGAAATCTCTACCTATCAAATCTAGCTAGTAGGTTATAGGCAGAGAAAATAAATCTAGCAGCCTAATCTAATTTATGAATGTACATAATTATGAATAATTGAATGAAGCTAAAAGAAGAAAACTCCAAGTGAATGACAGAGTGTAGATCAATTCCCAAGTAAAGCAGTGCACACCCAATGGTTTACCACAAATTAAATTTGACTGAAAAAAACCTAAAAAAAATTACTTCTGGCAAGAAATAGAAGTGATGATCTAGCACATCCTAAAAGCCCATGATTAATTGCCAAAAAGCCCTTTACATATTAATAACTTTCTTTTTTTTATTCTCTTGAAATGTGCTTTGCTTTTGAAAACATAGCTGCTTGCAATGCTGTAATAAAAATAATAATATTTAAAAAGTTGTCTTCACCAAGAAAAGTATATTTCATAATTAAAAAGCTAGATGTAGCCTCATTTCTAGTTTGGGGGTCAGCCTGGATGACACAATGGCCATTTCTGGCTGGACTATCTACAAATACGTAATTGGAGTGTAAATTATTTTCACTATATAAATAGCTCTTGATGATATCACAAATTGTAAATAGTGCAGTTTGTTTTCCCAGAAGCAGCTTTGTGCCAGCTGACAGCTCTGAAAAGTTTCTGCACTTGATTATGCCTTTTTCCTCTTTATAGTTCAATAGGAAACCAGATGTTATGTGCCCAGTATGAATTGTGTCTGCTTTTCCAAATGTCTTCTTACATCCATGACACATAAGCACCTTTAACATCCTTGAGTGGGAAAGCAAGCTGCTTGCACATAGACATATTATTTTTAAGTCTTTATTTTTATGTAGCTGCAACAGTGTATTTCACAGCTGGCTGATGAAACAGACTAGAATGATTTGGAATTCCTCAGTGCTCCTTAACAGGCAATTAAACTGGAAATAGAAATGACCGTATGTGGTCAGGTGCATTTCTTCTACTGTATTGCTCACACTGTTGCCAGCAGAACATTTAAAGTATACATTGGTGCAGCTGTGCTAAGGGCTTTCCAAACCTCACTACTCAAATTTGCCCTAGAGAAGCCTTAAAAATGCGTCTGTTTACTAAGATTTTTCCATTAACCTTTCCAATATCATGGCATCTTTTTAACTTGCTTAGTGACTATAATAACAGTATGCTGTATAGTTTATATCTGAAGACTTTTAAACCCACTGAGAAAGTATTCCAGAAACCTTCTATCCTTCTCAAATAGTAAAATAGTATTAAGAAATGGTTTTGAAGGAGAATATCCTCGTTTTCTTCCTACAGAAGTTGAAGTTAAATGCATCACAGAAGAGGCTAGAAAATCCTGTGCTGAGATACTCCAGAAACTGGCACAACATATGGCGAGATGAAATGGGATGAGTCTCTGGGGTAATGTGGTCAGAGAGAAATCCTCTCCTGTTACCTTGTAAAAATTGCCTTTTCTTGAAAGACTAGAGATTGTTGTATTCACCTCCCTTCATCCTCAAGAAGAGACAAAACTGTTACTACTTTCCTGTCTGTTCCTTAGGCAAGAATGCACAAGAACAAGAGCTTACCAAGAAGCTAAACAAAAGGGAGGGCTTTTTACCAAAAAAAGTATAAGATAATACACATCCATCCACAGTACTATTTTCAATATAAATATTTTCTGCCTTGTGTCCATAGAGAAAACAAGGGGGAAGGAAAAAAGACACATCGCTTTTATCTACTAATGTGAATTTTTTTACAGTGAAACCCAGTTATAGAAAAGCCTTACAGAAGTTATAAATACTTTCTACTGTATGTAGCAGTTTTTGGAGAAACATCTGTAGAGTCCAGCTAAGTTAGATCTTATCCAATTCTGTAAGAATTGTCATAGGGAAGAAATGGAAGCATGTAAGCTGACATAACCACAAAAACAAGAGGGGCCATCTCAAGGAAAAGGAGAGTGATGATCACAGAAACCTGCATCATCCAGAGGAGAAGCAATCAGCCCAGGTGGAGGGAGAAAGCGGCAGTTTGAGATTCAAACTCTAGAACAGGGAGCCCAAGGAGCTCCTCCCTCCACCCACACATGGCAGGGGTGGCAGGGCTGCCAGCAGAAGAGAGGAAACTATCCCAGCTCTCAGTTAGGGCAGTGAGAAGTGTGGCTTAGCAAAGTAAAACACAGCTGAAATGAGGATGCAGACAGCTATGTTGTATCAGTTTGAAGTTTTGTTTCTAAGTTTCTGCGCTGGAACTGCCATTGTTGAGAAGTCGTATTAGATTTACTTATCTACACATGAAAGTCTTGTTAAGGTTAATGAGAATTTCTGTTAGATAGGTGATAACAGACTTTTTCATTATTATTACAACACCAAAATGTTTTCCCATGTTTCAGGATTAGAAAGCAGTGGGTGTCTTGAATTCTAGGTCTCTGAAAAGCTCCATGAGAAGTTCATCTATTTAGATCAGCAGCAATGTGGAAGCTGTCAGCTAATCATATTTTGATCCTAACTGCAACACATTAATTGGAAATAAAATAAAAGTAGCCTGTTTGAGGAGAGGGTGAGGCACTAAGCTGATAGACAGTCTTTTTTTCACTTACACATCACATGTTCCTTATTATTTACATCCAGATTCTTTCTAGATTTTCTTTTAAGCTGCAATATCAAATAGCATTTATCTAGGCATTTTAAAATCATGACAAGATAAAAGCCAATCTTTTTGTAATCAGTATGCAGAGAAGCAGTAGTAAAGCAGTTGATGCATGTTTGCTGACAAAATATTTAATCCAAACATTTAATTTCAATCTGCCACTGTTCTCAGTTGGTATAATTACTTTAAGCAAATATCATGTAGAAAGGAAGAGAAAATAGTCTCAGCTACTAAAATGTAAATAATAAAATATAATCATAATCAAATGTTTAAAGTGATGTAATTCCATTCTAGGATCGTTTTGTGTGGACTATTTTAAATGTTTAAGTGATTTTAAATTATTTCTGACATAATGGCCTATGATGCTGTCTATACTGGCAAGCAGTGGAAAAGATTTAATTCTCTCTTGTGTCCATATACACCATTCTTCAAAGGTAATACAGGGAAATCCCACTGCAGTCAATGGAAAATTGTAGACATTTGCTTTTCATGTCATTGAACAATAAAATCAACACAAACTTCGGGTAGTGATCATAAGAAATTTTGTGGGATTTAATCAAATTAATATGAAAAATGTATATTACTCTTTTAAGCTTACGTGAAACCTAATTAGCTCAGCACCCAGTGACAGAATCTCCAACTTTTAGGACAAAATTTTTGAGCGAATTTTCAATTTTCTGGAAAATTTGGGATGAAAAATACCACACCACCCAAAAGCCACTTTGATTTTCAACAATAAGTAAATCAATCCATCACAAATCTTGTGGCCCTGCAAAGGGCTAAGAGTGTGATTAAGGTGGATTTCATTGATGACTAATTCTTTTCTTGTGGTTTTCCACATTCTTGATTCTATTACAATGCTTTTCTATAGCGCTGACAAGATTTTGGACCCTGTTCTAGAAGTTATATAGGCTTGTAATACTTAAATACAACTGCAAGCCAAGCATGTGCATTATTCAAAACAAACAAACCAACAAAAACCAAAAACAAACAAACAAAAAAAGACTGCTCTTTAGTGCTATTCTCTAGTGAGTAAAATTTACTTTTGTGCAGAGGATCATCACAAAGGAAAAGCAGAAATCAAGTCTTTTTTAAACACTGACTTGCAGATTAATTGGGAAAATTGCAATTACAGTAACTACAAAGTTTATGGATAGTTTTACATTTTGGAAAAAAAAAATCCATTTAATCGCATGTGTCCCAGTCATATGAAGAAAATTATTACAAGGTTGAGAAGGGGCCAGGACAAAGAATAGAAGCAGCTTTGTTTGCTAATTGAGTGCAGTATTTTTTTAGCACAGTTCTGTACTATATTATAAAGTTTGATCCCCAAAGTAACTTGACTTCACCTTTTCTTCTTCAAAGACTTCCTCTAGAAGAGAAACCGGTAAGAGTTTTAATGTGAAGTATGAGTGACCATTGACTATCAGTCCTCTCCTCTCCTTCAGCTGCTCCACAGCACTTTTATGCCCTTGCAGACCGGGAACAGGGAGCCAAGCTCAAAACCTGCACTGCCAGCTCCCAGGCACACTCATCTCTCCGTTCACCTAGACACACAGCACCGTTTGCATGTATAGGAGGTGAGAGAGAAAACATTTCTACTTGTGATGATGAGAGGGAGGCATTTTTGTTTGTTTCTGTATATAGCAAAAGCACAAGTTCATTTCAAAGCAAAATGATGGATGTCCTTAATTTGTTGCTTATGAAGTGCATGAGCAGATGAGATAATGCAAACCAGAGAGGTTATCCAGACTAACTAGATGTAACAAGGAAATCAAAAACAATCCAGGAAAAAAAAAAAAAAGGAACTGTTTTAAAGTGAACTAAGCGGGATTCAAAGACACTCAGAGTCATGTAATCTCTAACATAATTACACCAATATCTCTCTGAAGTGAAGTTACAATTTTGTTTACTTCTCAGGCAGACTCGCCTGTATTACAGGTCAAGCATGCGTGTCAAAACTGGCCGGCTTTTCAGCAGCGATTGCTGTTACTTATCGGTGTGTTTCCATGGCTAAACAGGCGGCGCTCCCCTCTCCTCCCCAGCCCCGTACCAAAGCGGAGCGGGGCGGGCGGGGAAGGCGCAGCTGACAATGGCAGCAGAGGCTTTATTTATTGCTCCCAGCGGGGGTGCGATGCCGCAGCTTCTTTACAATCATCAACACCCTGGGGCTTTTCAGTTCCACATATAAGACAAGGAAGATGGGGGATGACAACTAACCTCAAGGGATTAGGTACCTGAATCCTATCCCAACTACTAGCAGACTCCAACTGTGTTTAAATGTTTTTTGAAGAATTTCTGATGTTCAGTGGTTGCTGATTACTTCCAGATTTTAGTTCTACACCAGTGGAGCTCTGCTACAAAGAGTTTAGCAGTTGTTGGTAAAAATTGCAATTTCACCAAAGAAATGTCTTCTTTAAAACCAGTTTCAGAAATATTACAACACTGTTAAAAAAACCAACCAACTAACAACCAACCAGACAAAAAAACCACAACCAAACCTATAGGCTCTTCACAGTAAAAGAAGAATGCAGAGAAGTAGGGGGAAGGGAGGAGAGAGAGTGGAGAAGACAGCAGGGATCATTTTGTCTTTAAGGTCTTCTCAAATTTTCCTTAAAATGTTATAGTGCTATTTTAATCTTCAGGATTGGATGACTTACATAAATGTTCTACAGACAACATTTCCTTTCTGTTGAGTTTACACAATTTAAGCTTCAACCATGTCTGGGCCTTTCCTCTATTATTAAATATCAACATAAGGGAATGTGTATACTTAAATATGTCTTTTATTTTAGTAAGTTTGATGTAATCAGATACAATTTCAATATTATAAAATGAGATAGGGTTTTCTAACACACACAAAAAATCCCACATATTCTGTTTTCAGTTGCATACATCTTTCTAGTAAATCAGAGGCCTTTCAGTGAGTTGCCTGAAGGTAAATGTGGTGAATCTGAGCTACTAAGTCTAGAAAACTACCAGGAAGGTGTCACTTGAGTTATCTTCAGCTTCCTAGAGAATTAAAGGCATAATCCCCATATTTATATCTAAATACTCTATTGTTTTGTCAGCAAAGAAAGCATACTAAGAGGAAAACCTTAAAAGAAATAATATCATTTATATAACTATCTTTTGTATATTTCTACACTGAATTTAAGACAAGTTTTGAACACAACTCAGTGGAAGAACAGACCTCCTTTATAAGGTTGGTTTTTCTGTTTGTTTCCAGGTGTGTTCATAGTTTTAAATAGCAATCAAGGCTAAAATAGGCATTTTAATAGTAGAAGAATTTAGATTAATTATTATTTCCACTAACTTTTTTCAATGCAAGTGCAAATTTTTTAATTCAGTAAAACACCTTCCTGCAAAAGAAAAGGGAAAAAAAAAAAAAAAAAAGAGGAGCATAAGAAAAAGGAAAGCGTAAGAGAGACTAATGAAAGATTTTCCAGTAGTCTTAAGCAACTGTGAAAGTCCTTAAAATCTTGGTAGTAAGACAAAAGCATGTAAACTAAAATTCACTTAAATCTTCAGAAATGCTCACCATGTTTAGATAGACATTGTTCACATAGCAGAGTTCAATTCTGAGATGAACTTCTTTTAGTTTTGCAATGCAATACTGGAGCTTACATCTTTCTAGCAAGCTCCAGGACAGTATAAAATTAAATTATTTTGGGCAGGTTGTAGCGCAAGCAGCAAAAGGCAGATACTACTGCATATTCACATGGTGCAAACTAGACAACATGTATGTTTCGTAGCACTTGGATTTTTGGGAGTACAAATTCAACATGGGAATGGGTTTCAAATCTTTTCATGTCCAAAATGGATCTGAAGCTGCATGTACAGACTTCTGATGCATCAACAGCACTATTATCTTATTACAGCATGTGCATTCATTAGAGAGGAGTTTTCCTGATTTTGTGTGAAATAGTTCTCTGATGGCAAGCTGTATTTTCAGCACTGACTTTTGGCAGCACACAATATACCACAGCAAGCATTGTCCAAGAAGGGATTATCTCATTCCACTACATCATATCACAACTGACTGTACCTCATAGTACAAATGCAACCTTGTCATTGCAATTTGTCACACTTTTTTGTGTGCATTATAGCTCACAGAAGTCTCATCTCCTGTGCTGAATAGCCCACTGCCATATAACAGATGACACTATAAATGAAAAAGGTGAGATCTCAACAAGGGAGATATTGGTCATAGCATCCGTTACAGAGCTGGCTGTCTCCCGGATCACACACGCTCTGGAACTGCATCCAAAGCTCAGCCAGGGGACAGTTTTGCTGCCACCATCATGTGTCTCCTGGCCGCTTAGTGATGTGGCTTGCTTTACATAATCATTGCACAACTTAGGAACAGTTGCATGTAAAACATCTGGTGCCAATTCTGTTTGTTCCTTAGTTATCCAAGAAGCCAATGTACAACTGAAAACAACAAAATCTATCTCCATTCTCATCATTGTCCACACTTTTCTTCCATTTAAAATCACCTCTGCGGTATCAAGAGAAGTAAAGGTAGAAATGAGAAGGCAGGAAGAGTTAGGCCTAGTCAGATAGGAGCTGGTGGGAAGAGGGCACTCAACAGTGTGAGGTTCCCACCTCTCCTCTGGGTCTGCATTCAAGCCCTGCCCTGCAGCCAGGGTGAAAAACCAGTCTCCTTTGGGCACTGGGTCAAATTATAACTGTGCTGGGGGATGGCTGCTTGACTGGGACTCCATGCCTACGTCTCACTGTTGATGCTATTAAAACAGTGTAAAACAACCTACACCAAGAAAAGTGCTGGATGTGGGGGGTGGATTCTTTGGGATTTTCCAAAAGCATTAAGTCCCCCACCAGTTTCCCATCCTAACACTCTCTCATGCCATAATGCCTGATGCTAGGCAGCTGCATTGCCTTGACCACTGTTTTTCCTGAAGAAGAGTACTGTGTCATTGTTCTCTTATGTTATCCTTATTTCATCCATCCTTTGTACAAGTGTAAACCTTTTACTTACGCTGCAGGTTTTCCTGTGCAGTGATTGTCTTTGTTGTACATTTGTAAAGTGCTTAACTCAGAGAATCCATGGCCTATACATGCTACTGTTAGAGAATGATAATAGTAGGAGGCAGATTACTTAGAAGCAAGGGCATGAATTTTTCAAACAGGTATGTGCAAATCAGGAAAAAACCCTCAGCACTGAAAAATTTGTGATAGCAGAGTGAGTGAAATACATGAGTGGGCAATTGCCTATTGTATGGTTTTACATCATTGTGAGAAATCTTTTAACAAGTTTCCCCTCTCAAGAATTATTTCCATCTAGTTAACATGGAACTACTAACTTCAAAGTTTCAATTTTGTGTGGGACATAAAACAATTCAACCAGCACAGAAAAACAGTGCACAGCAGGGAAACATTTTAGATAAAACTGAAGTGTAATTTCTGCTATTCTTACATACCTAATGAATACACTTTAATACAGCAGTACAATAGAGGTTGAGATTTCTTGAATCACAGACACACAGAAAATGTTGTGTGTAAATAATTTCATTCATGTCCTACCACCTCTGATTTTCTAGCAAAACAAAAACTTTATAATACATTTAGGACTACACAGTAAAATATTCTCTTTATCAATATTAAGTGGTTTCTGTTGCTCTTAACAAGTCCAAGAGGTGCTTTTTATTGCTGAGAAATTTCTTTCTAATCCTCAAAACAAATACAGATTATTTTAGGTTCAGATCAACCTACTTGCCACATTTCACAACACCTTACCTGTACAGAATGCTTTCCAAAAGCCAAATTTCAGTTCATTATCAAAGGATGAATGTAGTACAATAGCTCAGAAAAGAACTTCATAAATGGTCTGAATGATACAGTTAATTTAACCCACTTGCCAAGTTTTGCACTACACATCCCATGCCCTCCCTACATAGTGTTCCCCAGTCCTTGGCAAATTTAGAGTCTTGAGCTAATCACTTTACAGTTATCTCTGAATCCATCACACAGCCAGGCTACAAATGGCTTGTCAGGGCACTGTTTCCTTCTACATTCTGCTTCCTTTTAAGTTAGTAGCAGCACTTTACAACAGAAGAAGATCAATTAATAGTAAATTACGACAGGATTCATGTGGGATCATATATTACAACCTCCTTGATGCCAAAACCTTTCACAATGATGAATACCAATACAGTGAATACCAAACACAACTTATAATGATTTTGCCATTTCCTGAAAAGTGTTGCCAATCTACCTTTGATTCCAAAGAAGTAGCACATCTTTATCTGTCTGAAAATACGAACTTTTGCTCATGCGATCTACACAAAGGCTCTTTTATGTAGGTCAAAGGATGCTTCCCCTATGCCCATTTAATATGTTTTCTGTGAAGTTCTGTGTGCTGCCCTTAGGGCCATGCACATGCTGTCTGTATGCATGCAAGTTGCACAGCAAGTTCTTCTCTCTGCCCCATCACAATACCTACAGTTCCATCTGCCCTGTAATGAAATTTTGTGCCTCCATCTATTTTTCAAGCATTCTTATGTGTCACACATACAGTAAATCACTGCTTTATGAACAGGCCTCTAAGACAAGGACACAGTTTACAAGAAACTTAGCATTTAAGCTATTTTCATCTCGACAATGACTGACGTGTCTCTCAGAGAATATTATATATTTAGAGTACTTTGAAGGCACTGTACTTAAGAAACATGTCTCATCAATTGGATGAACTACTGAACTAAGTCTTAAATGTTTAAAGAAGGGTCAAAAAGACACCCTGCTACAAAAGCGTGCAACCTACACCTCACTAATATCACAGTAGAAATCCACTCAATGAATATTTTTTGCTAGTTTCCTTTCTGTTTAAAAAAAAATCTTATGCTTTATCTCTGAATATTTATCAGACCTGGAACTGATACTTGAAGAAGTAGAAGTTAAGCTCTAAAGCAAAACAAAAAACAAACCACATCCCATTCTTCATAAACTTCATGAGAATTTCCTCAACACATGTCTCCATTTCTACATCAAGAAAGGCTAGAATCCAATTCCAAATCAAATAACCTCCATATCGATGTGTGGTGTAGTTCACAATGCACTCTTATCAAGTTGTGCTTTCTGGTGGGTAACGCACACAATATAACTTAGAGCAGCCATTTGGCAGAACACTGCTGTAGTCAAATTGAAATAGCCTTTAGTACCTTGGTTAAAATGGAGAGCCATAAGGAATGCCTGTCATCTGGTGAAAAACAATGTCTCTAAATTATGAAAAAAAAAATTCCCTTGAAAATATGACACAGGACAATGGCACAAATATTAGGATCTTATTTAAAACTGTAAAGGCACAGTGCAACACAGACACACAATTTGTTAGGAAACAAAAGATTGTGTGCCAGTGAGCAAAGATTTGCTGAAATTTATAGATACTTTAAAAAGTTTGTATGTTGGATGTGTGTGCTTTCCACTTTGCTAGTAATGCTGGATATCAGAACATATGAAATTCTAAAATCTGTGTTAATTCAGTGAAAATCTTTGTCAATTCAATGCCATATGGCTATAGGCATTCATCCAAGAAACTGGCATCTCAACAAATGATTAGAAGAGCTTTCCAGATTTGAAGTTGGAGTTCAGGGGAGAATCCAGTTGACTGGATGCTTAAAGTACATGAACCCCTTGCTGGGCCTGCCTCCCTGTCATTACTTTGGGAAAGGCAGTCTCTCACTTCCAGTAGCAACAGCAACTCCAGAAGGCTTTGCAGGGGTTTTTACACCTTTGTTTCCCTTTCTCTGAGAGAAAGGATTATGCTCTGCCTTCCACCCCAACCAAAACAATGGCAGGAAGAAACACAATAAAGCACAATAGCATATTGGAAAGAGCTACATGATTTTCTGAAAATTGCACCCAGCATACCAAAATGTAGGAGCTGAACAACTCTACCCAACACTACTGTGAGAAACCACTAACTGCCAGGAACAATTATAAGAAGAAGAATTTGAAGAAATAATTAATATTCCACAGTGTAAAATAGCATTTTAAGTAATCTGAATGTTAGGCAAAATTTAGTTAATTGTTAATATCAACCAAAAAAAAAAGGCTGCCAATACCGCATTGCAACTAGTCAGGAATTTTAAGGGAAGACTAATGACACTATGAGATTACCTAAGCTTGATCAGGAAAAAGTAAAAAGAAGCTGCTTAAAGTCATGCAAGCTAAAGCATGTTAGTGTGCACATATACACTAGAAAGATAAAGATATGGCAAATCAACAAAACTTATGGGTTTTTCTTCAGATCAATAATTCTGTTACACCATGGTGAATCTGACTAGAAAGTCTAAATGGAAGGGAAAAATAGATACCAATTATATCAAAACAGTACAAGTATTATTTTTGATCATGTATCAGAGTAACTA
>VYZP01068933.1:0-14591 GCA_013400635.1 Hypocryptadius cinnamomeus | reverse complement strand
AACCTACAAACTTCCAGATTCACATTTCACAAACAGCAAATGAGCTGTCAGACTGGATGCAATGGGATTAATCAGCATGTGAAAAATCTCTCTTTTGTGCATCTGAAGAATTGGAACCCTCATTTAAGCCATTTCACAAGAAAACAATTCCCTCTGCATAAGTAGTTTTGGCAATGATATGGTATTATTTTGTTTCGATTATTGTATTTTAGAATTTTATCCTTGACTCCCTGCTGGGGATGTATGAACATTTTAAAAACTTGTCAGACTTTTCAAAATTCATATTCTTGTTTAAGTGTCTGTAAGTATTACTGATAGAGGCTTTTATCTGAATCAGTTTATTCATTACTAAGTGCTAAGAAACATAAGAGACAAAGTATGTCTGTGATCTTAGATAAAAGTATTCTGTTCCGTTCACAGTTAATAAAATAATTGCATCAGACCAAATTAATGTATGATGGGAAATCTCAAAAAAAAGGCCTCTGCGAAAAGTGATGTTGGCAAAAAAATACAAAACACTTTTGTCATTGGAAAAGCAGTGAATCAGTATCCAGCAGAACTGGATGCTTAAATACATAGTCACAACCTAAAATTAAGGTTGTGACCTTTTATCAAAATGAAATATCCCATAGATATTTTCTTAATGATAGGAGGTTATGCATGATCCCCTGTCCAGATTAGAGACATAGAACATTTCACTTAATTCAATATAAACTGTAGTGTATCACTGTATACCCCAAATACATAGATTTTATACATGGGCCAAATTCTTGTTATTTAACTACATCTAATTTTCATTGCAAAAAGTGAAATTCTTCTTACTGATTTCAGTGATAGTGTATCCTGTTTGTCTGAAAAATGTAGTACATATATCAGAGCCACTAGACTTCCTCTTTACCAGAATAGTATAAATTACAAGAGTAAAACAGATAAGGAGTTAACTATTACATAATTATTTCAGCTATTATTAGAATTAAATACAACATGATTTTATCTACTCCTTGTTTTCTGGGGGACAGACCCAAATCTTGCCCTTTTTGTAGGCAAGATTGTTAAATTTCCTTTAATTGTCTTGTCATGACTTGCAAGTTGAATTCAAACAGGAAAAAAAAAAATCATACTTGTGTGGTCTTATACTTGATAGTGGGCAAAGCTTAGGGGAGGGTGCAGCACTGCATTTGAAGCAATCACATGTTATCTAGAGGATTCTCGTCTTTCAGGCTGTGTGAGGTACATGGGAAATTCCATTACAGAGTTTGCATCTCCATCATTTATTATCTACAGTGACAGACTGGCATTTCTTGCAATCGGGGAGAAAAATACTTTGTGGATAACAGCTCAATTATGTCTTAAAATTAAGTTTGAGAGAAAAGTTTGAGCTCTGTACAGCTCACGCAAGTGTTTTGTCAGAGGCTGTCAGCTCTGAGAAAGAAAATTGTGAAAGGATATTTTGAAGCAAAACATAAATAAATATGAGAACTGCTAATTAAGTAGAAAGATACATTATATACTTTAAAGTATGTAAGTTATTAAATGTCTTCTCCAGTAGAGAAACATCTTAATTTATGAGATTTTCACTAAGACATTGTGGAAACAAGGAACTGAGAGAGAGAGTTTCAGAGGAAAACGTCTTGCGCATCTGAGTCACACTTTTCAAGCAGCACCTGTTCCTTTCTTTATCACTTGTTCCAGAAGAACAATCACAGAAGTTGTATAATTTCATTAGAGAAAAAACAATATTGTCTCACTAACTGTAGCTGCACAAAAGGTTTAATTTGGGACTTTTTTGATATTTAAAGGGATAATGTTAGATTTCATTTAAAAAAAATAAAAATATTATTTTCTGTGGTAAAAAAAGACCTAAGCAGTAGCTAGTGGCCTTTCTGAAAACACTCGTCATCTTATGCAAGAAAGACAAAACATGCAGCTTCTAGGTAATTTAGAAATTCTGCTGCAACATCCACATGTGATGAAGAAATCCCCGAATTTCAAAGAATTTAGCATTCTGCACAACTGCTGCCAGCAGGGCCAGATTTGAGTGAAGATTGTACCTGTTCTGATGCCACTGCAAACACCATGGCCAAAGGCTAGACCAGCTGACTCACAGAAGCTGTTGAAATGCCACAAAACTGGTTCATATCGTGACACACACCAGAGCAGACACAGCAACAGTATTTTGCTGCTGCAAAGTTTCATTTTGGATGTGTGTTACTCACTTTCATTCATCATAGATGTGTGCATTCATCATAGATGTGTGAATAAGAGATGTATGAAAATGTCCTTTGTAATACAGGACAAATTTGGGACCACACATCTCTTCGTGGCATTGAACAGGGAGGTCTGTCAGCGACAATCTACCTTCAAGAGTAAAAGTTTCTGCACTGCTTCCCTCCCCCTAATATTTGTGAATGGGCAGGGGGACAACATCATTCCTCAAAACCAGCAGATTCAAGTTCTGGTTGGTCATTGGGACAAGACTGGCTGCTGGCTATCAACAGCAAATCTTCACTGATCTCCTCTGATGCCTGTGTACAGGGAGGGGAAGAGCAGGACTGTGCTGGGGTAAAAAAAAGAGCAGCCAGCCTTGCTTCCATTTCCTACTGAATACTGTCATAGAAATAAGCAGATTTGAGCTCAAAATCTCAAAACTTGTAAAGCACGCCAGGAAAAATAGATTATTTTCAGCAAAAAGAAGAGTAAAAGCATTTTAGATGCTGTATTATACTTTTAATTCTTGGCTGATGTGAAGCCAAAACTTGTTTATTAACATTCCAGTTACTTATCATTAGTGAGAGGGTAACTAAGATTAAAGACTAGGGATTTCAACAGCTGTGGTTTGGTGGTTTTCTTTTGTAGTTTTTTGTAGTAGGGTTTTTTGGCTTGGTTTTGTTTTGTTTTTGAGGGGGAAGGGCAGGTGTTTGTTTTTAGCTGTGGAAAGGTTTGAAAAGCTAAATGAAATGTGACATGCTTTCCAGAGCAACTTTGATTTAGCCAGCAAGGAAGCATGGAGAGGACTGCATCTCCTATATCATTGTGTGCTTTCTGTTTGGCTTTGGCAATAAGCAAGCCAAAAAGATAAAATGTATTTGCAATAACTGAAAGGAAAACTATGAATAGAGGAATTACCATACCAGTGGAAATGATCTGCTCTCACATTGTGAGACCAGCTGTTCTAGTCTTCATCATTTGTACGTTTGCAGTATGAAGGGTGAATATACCCCATTATTGGAGCTGTGCACAACCTAGCCTGACCTAAATGCCAAGAAATAAGCAAGTGAGAGTGAAGCATCAGTGGCAAATTGGAATCTAAGGCCTTTTGTGCTTGTTAAATGGTGGAATGATTATAATTGGAAAAAGTGATGTGCATTAGTTCTGAGTGAATGTACAAGAAATGACAAGCGTGTAACTTAATGATTACTTCACAACACCCAGGACTGCCTTCTAGTCTTGCACTGAGAGGCTGAGCCCTACAGCAGAGAAAACTGCATGTCTTCTCCTGCTATTCATGGGCATCCTCCACAGGTCACATGGAAATAACCCTGAAGTGATAAGTCTCGGTTTAGGAAGTCTGCTGCTTAAGCTTATATAAGTCATTGTGACAGAGCACTTTTTTTTTTCTCTCCCCAAGCCTTTGTCTGTATTAGTAGCAACTGGGCAGAGTCCAGCTTTAAATGAAAACATACACTCACTGTTTATTCTCACAGGTAGAAAGCATATTCACAATCAACATCTTGACTTGCTTGACTACACATCATTTAGGCTTTATTATTTTTCATGTTTTCATTCTGCAGATCACCATGATGGTAGCAAAAAAAAAAAAGCCAAAAAAACCCCAGTAAAACATTAGTCCAAACATACTAATGAATAATTTCAAGTGAATAAGAAAATTAATAACTGCAGATTAATTAAACTTCTTTTTACAGCTGGCAGAAACTATTTCCCAGGATATTAGAAATTCAGTACAATTAATTTTTCTTCATGTTAAAATAATTTCTGTCTAGGAAAAGCATTGCCAAGCATTTCCTGGATGATAGGCATGTGCTTTATGGTAGGCTCGTATAAAGATTCAGGGTTAAATGCTCAATGAAAATGTATAGTACATAAATCTACACACACAAGTGGCAGGCAGAGTGTCAAGAAGCAATCATCTCCAAAGTCAGTTTACCCTCACAACAGGGGCCTTGTCACGGCCAGAGTTAAACAGGCTCTGGATAGGACTGAATTTCTGGCTGCATAAAAGAGTCAGAACTGGGGAGTTTACCAGAACATTGGAACTTACAATTAAGCAATATAATTAAACAAACCAATCCTAGTTACTTTTCACAGGGAAGATCTTGAAGCTCTTTAAAAGCAGTTCACCAAAAATCATTTCACAGAATTTTTTTACTGATGTTCATTTATATGTTACTTTCAATATGCTGTCTTTTAAACGGGAAGAATTCTCATATTCTCAAAGTAATTAAGACCCTTTTTTTCACAAATGAAAAGTTGCAACCCCCTTCTATATCACTAGGTGAAGTCTTTTGGAAACTTCTGAAAAAGCTTTGCTGAAGAAGTATTTTTTTGACATCATATGATGATAGAGATCTCAGTATTAAACAAAAATATATAAAACGTGATCTTTAAAAAATTAAATTACTAATATAATTTCCTTACTCTTGTTTAAGACAGATATTGAAGCTCTCATAAGTCAAGAGGTAACCCTACTGTAGACAAGCCAGAAACAGAATGACTGCTATAAGTAACACATGCAACAAAAAGTCCCTAATCTTCAGGTTCCAAACAGGGACTTGTAACTACTCTTAATGCTTTGCGAACTCTCACAACAGAAGAAAATGCAGTCCTATTTCTATGTAAGAACCTTTCTTGTTTCTATGAAGGCATGTCTAAGGAACCTGTAAAAATTCCAAAGTAAAGAGTAGCTACTGCCTTCTTACTCCAGAATCATCAACCTTACAGAATAGCCTGGAGGTTAGAATAGCCAGTCTTGCCCCACGTTTTCCCATGCAATGTTTGGAAAGATGGAACATCAGGGAAAGAGCTGTTCTCCCTTGTCCTCTTTCATTAGTAATGTTCATTTGAATATGATTTACTATGGTAAAGGATGTTAATAAGAAATGCTTTTTTACATTTATTAGTGGAGAGATAGCCTGACAGTTGGGAAGGAGAATGTATTATAAAGACGATAGTGCAGGTAATATCCTGTATATTGAGTCTAATCACCCATTTAAAGTTAAAACAGGAGTTGTTAAGAATGTAGTGAATCACACTCTAATGATTAGTGATGAGAATCACCTAGATAATGAAATTGGTATTGAGAAACAGATTTTTCGGCAGGATGATTATCCTGCAAGATTGATTAAAAGGATAATTGTAGAACAATGTAACCTTTTCCATAATTATAGCACTGAACTTGTTTAAAGCCATTTGTCATAACAGTGTGGCTCTGCCATATCACAGAGAGACTGACCACTGATTAACAAGATATTTTATTACCTTCCAGGAAAGTGAGGTATTGCCACACCTGTACATGGTAGTTTTAATATCTCTGCATCAAAAGTTAAGAATATTGTAAAACCACTTGAAGCAGCAGAACTATAAAATTCCACGTGGTTGCACATTTCTAATTGCTGAACCTCAAGGATGAGGTTTCCATCCCTTTTACTGTGAGGTCCCATGAGACTAACACTATAGCACTTTCTCACTGGCACTGGCATGTTTACGAGATGAGACTGTTTTTCAATATTTGGCACAGCAAAAGAAAATATCAGAAAGCTTAAGTATTGTACTCAAAGAAGTTCTAAAAGATCTGCAGCTGGAAATGTTAAAAGTTCCAGTATTTGAGGTTGTGATAGAGCAGGGCAAAGAAATTTTTGTTTTGTTTTGTTTTGTGATTTTTGTTGGGTGAGAAATTCCTGAAGATTTTTAAAAACTTCCCAGCATTCTGTACAACACAATTAAATCTTTCAATATTTTAGCCACATATTCAAGTAGTAAAGTTTTAACATGGAGGAATCTTTTCAACCTTTAAGAATGATGAAATCGGGCAGCAGGCTTATCAAAAGAAACAAACAAGTATGATGATGATGACATGATGACATGATGACATGATGGATGGGCTACAGCATTGGAGGGGGGAGAAGTAAAATGTCTAGTATCCACAAGTAAACTTTTTAATGCTTTCTCCACAGACTGGATTTTCTCAGACAATTCTGTCAGCTTATAGATAAGTTTCTCCCTTAGCTTTGTTATGACAGAAGTGCTTCGTTTTGCTAGTTCATGTGAGTCCTTTTAAATGAAGAAAGCAGAACCCACAGCTTCACACAAGACAACACTCATGGGATGTGTATGAGAAACTCTCATTAAATAGCTGTGAGTTAAAATGCAGTCACAGAGGCACAGGGAAGGGCCTTCACTTAAACATCTTTCTCAAGCAGACACACCACCAATACCAGAACTAGCCAAGTTTTTAAAACCCACAAATTAAAGTACCTCAGCCTCTCTGCATAACCAGCACCAGCACTAGGATACCCTCCTAGTGAAAACATTTAAAACAAGTGTCTCTTCTTTACCATTGATATTATAAACAAGAATTCTCTCTCTAGTTGTAGGATACTTCTGCTTCCCCTCTCAGTTCCCTCTTTGCCAGCCTAAATAACTCAGTCCCTTCAGTCTCTCATCTTAGGTCAAGTACAAAACATCCTTTACTTCTTGTGAGTCCTCTACTGGATCATGCCTTACATTTCAATGTCCTTCTTGAACAAGGACAGCCCCACAGTATTCCAGGTAATGCCCAACCTGGGCCAGGCAGAGGTAGACAAACTCCTCCTCCACTAGCAATGTTCCTCCTAATGTAAACAAGGGTGCATCTTACGTTACTTCCCATATGCACACACTGTTGGTATCCCTCATATTCCCAGGGATGTTATGCATTTAGTTGGGTTTCAGTCTGTACTGACACAAGAGGTTACTTTTCTTCAAGTGCAGAAGTGTCAAAGGTTTCAAGGCTTCTCTCAAACCAGTCTTTCAGTTCCTTGCTTCTGCTGAAGCTTTAGTGGATAGTATTATCATCCCATACCTGTCACTTAGTGTGCTCAGCAAATTTGCTGAGTTTTACATCATCATCCAGCTTGCTAATGAAAACATTGAACTCTATCAGCCCCACCATCAAACCTCAAGGTCATACAGAGGTTTCATGCTGAAGTTTCATATATTGTTAGGGTTTCTTAAATTTGAAATTTGAGATAAGATGAACACTCTGTGGTATCGTAAATCACATTTTAACGTTAAAAAATGTGCCACTAATCTATGGGTTGATCAGGTGTGGAGGGGGAGGGAAAGGCATAAATATCTTGATAACTCTATATTTTGCTCAACCCTAACTATCAGAGATGCAGTGGTTTTCATTTAAGTGGTTTTTCTGTTCTTTAAGAAGCTCTGACAGAGTAAATGAGTAAATGCAATGCTTGGTAGTAACACATTATTATTACAGTTGGGCTATTATATTTCAAATCTTTAGGTATCATTTTGTGCTAATATATATCAATTCACATGTGAGTAGATGTGATAGAGAAGAGTGTATATGGGCTAAGTTCTTCATTCTCCTCGTGTTGTTCTAGCCTGCAGAATAATAATTATGGGAATCCACCATCTGGTGAACATATGTAAGGTTTGACTCAGCCCAGGGAGAGGACGATAAGTGGCCTACTTCAGGTGAGTAACTGTAGGGTCTCTAATCTGTCCAAGGTAATGACAGATTCCTCCTCTCCTCCTGGAGCAGGCAGTAGTACATTAGGGGGCCAGCAAGAGACTTTATTTGTTTTAACTCACCTAAGGCTCTTGCATTCATTTGCGGAAGCCAGCGGCAGCAATTCCAGACGCTAATGAGTAATGACATGGCAGGAGGAAATATGTGGCACACAGTCAGAGTGTGGCTACGCACCATTTGACATGTGCTGAGCTAAGATGTGGGAGCAGCCTGACGGCGGCAGCTCCCGCAAGGCCTCCCACTACAGCCATCTAATGGATGCTGCTGGAGCGGGAGCAGCCCCTGCCACTGCGTAAAGCTACCAAACATGCTCGTGGCACACAAGAGTAAAAGATGGTATAGGCCAGCAAGAAATCAAAAGAAATAAAAAAAAGGCATATTGGCTCATGCCTGTGGCCAAACCACATTGCTAATAGTCTAAATACAACCCATTACTTTCCTCTCTCACATTCGGCATTTGGACACAGAACAAAAGTTAATTAAAAAGTAAAAAAAAAAAAAATCTACAAACAGTTTTTTCAACGCAATGCATTCCAGGTATGTGCCTTTGCTGACTTTACATTGGAAGTGTCTGGTATCACATGGTAGAAGACAAAGGCACAAGCTATTCCACCATTCACAATGAGAAGGATGTCTTGAAGGGCTGGTTGCTGAAAGAGAGGACTCTGAAACTAGGTAGTGGAGACTGAATTAAAAGCCAGGACAAGGTAGCCTTTTTGCTTATATTGCTTTGTGTGATTCATACTTATAATGATTCCCTCCTGCTGAAAAGTCCTGGCTGCCTGGTTTTTGCTTAGTCATTGCCATCAGTTTTACATATGGATTTTACTGGAATGAGAGAATTAGAGCAGGAGTATGATTGTTTTTATTTCACAGGTGATGAAGAACAACAGTAGAAAAGCAGTTATGAAATCTTATTTTGTTGTCATCTCTGCTGTGTGAAATTTTACACACCTACCTCAGACAATGGGCGAATTTTTGCCTTAGGATTTTCATTATGTTTCTCAAGGGATGGGTGAAATTACTTTGTATTTCACTCATTCAGGGTATCTGCTTCAAAGGTTAAAATACAATGGAGCTTCCCAGAATTTTCTCTGTGTAGACACAGATAGCTCTGCAAAGACTACAGTACAAAGATAGAGATTCATAAAGCTGGCATTTCTTTTTTTAAATGTGCATGTGGTGACGGAGGTTCATTCCTCCTGAAGCAGATGTGTGAAAAATATTGCAAGACTTTTGTAGAACAAAAGTGGGAATTAATTTCAGAGCTCTGACAGATCTAAAAGCCCCAAATATTACAATTTGTTAGGGAAAATAATCCAATAGCAGATTCAGACAATGTGAAAAAATATACAACACGTATTTGGGCTGAAGATCTTATACTGCTTTACAACTTTGGTTCTATTGTCACTTAGAATAAAATCAGGGGGAAAGACCTTGAGAGATAAGCTGCTTATTTATTTGTTCCTGAAGCTTTGATAGCATGTAGGTTGCTGTGTGATCTTTATAAACTCAGAGGTGCTAAGCACAGCTTGTTTTTGAAAGTCAATGCCAGTAAGAGACAGACTTTTCGCAATAACACCCGGTGAGCTATGGCACTCTTATATACTTGTCTGTGCCAAATCCTTACCTAGTCTATATTAACAGAGTTCTTTTGACTTCATGCTGGGGATTTGGCCCATTATCCATTTCTTGAATATGTATATCCAACTAGGACAGACATACTCAAGAAGATATTTCTCATCTTCACCAAAATCCCAACACCTTTAAACTAGAAATAAAGTCAGTAATCCCTTCCTTTTCCTAAATCTTACAGGATAGACACTGATCAGATGAGAAAATACTTTTTTTTTTTGAGGATCTAATAGAACAGGTAGATAGTTTTAAAAGAAAAAGGAATTAATTTGTCAATTGCCCTAATTCCACATGCAAACTGACCTCAGATAATCTGCACTCTCAAAAAGTATACACAACTTTAAAATAAAACATGCAATAATCCTCATCAGCAACACACACAAAATCAGGTAGAAGACATACTGAAAAGGCATTTGGGGTAAACTTCTACTTGCATTATCTTGCATCATTGCAGATTTGTGGTGTGTGCTTGTAAGTGATTCATATGCAGAAGTATGA
The DNA here is from genome assembly GCA_013400635.1 of Hypocryptadius cinnamomeus. Classification (NCBI taxonomy): domain Eukaryota; kingdom Metazoa; phylum Chordata; class Aves; order Passeriformes; family Zosteropidae; genus Hypocryptadius; species Hypocryptadius cinnamomeus. The sequence continues at coordinate 4,690 of VYZP01068933.1, read as the reverse complement.
AAGGAATCCAACACCTGTGCTCATTTTCCCTATACCAACGTGGGTCCCAGGACCTAGCAAGGGAACTCCTCCTTGATCCATGGCTTCGCCCTGCTAGAAGGTTATGGCATGATTTTAAAAGAATTTAAGAATTTCACTCTCATAGAAAGTTATCTTACATGAAGAAGTGATTCCAAAATGCTGCAGCTACTGCAGAGAAATAGAAACATCAGGATAAGGTGCTCATATATGGGCATGTGATTTAGATGATTCACTGGTATGATGAGATGTGATGACTGGGAAGGTTGGGAATACCACAGCCTAACATATGGCTTTTCCTTTTAATTTTTTAATTGACCCTTTTTCTCACATTTCTCCTAAATTTGTCCATTCTTCTAGTCTGTGCATCACATTGCATTCAGGAAACATGATATTCATGCTTGAAGCCCCAGCCAAGCAATGGATAAACTAGAGGGTAACACATTGTTTCTGTACCAAAAGCAGGTTGACATGCTGCACCATGCAGGCTGTTAATCTTTGATTTTCTGTCCTATGAACAAAACAGTGATTTAGTTGTATTATGGAGATGCAGTTACCCAGAAGGAAAGCACTTATACTAATGACATCAAACATTGGCATGAACACACAACAGCCACTGTTTCTGCTTTAAAAATATTATTTTACTTCAGAATAGTAATATTGTCTCACTTTCTCTTTTTTACAATTCAGTGATAGATTTCACTAAAACAAAGCAACTCTGTAAACACTTTATAGCCAATGAATTGAGGAAAATGGGAGGTCCTGTCCATTAATTCACTTTAAGCCCAGAGTGCTGGCAGAATGGCAAGTACAGGAAAAGATATCAAAAAACCCACAGGCCATAAGGCAGAACACTTTCTGTAACACTCCATAATAAAGAAATCTAGCTGTTCACATAGGTGTACAAGAATTTCTTACTGAAGAATAGCCATAGTATGTGTCCATCCACTCTGCCACCTCCCATATATGCTGATGGAGAGATTAAATACACAAATCTTGCTTCTAGGAGAGTTCCTCTGAAAACCAGGTTGTAAATGCTAGATTTTAAGTACTGAAGTTTTTACTTCCACTGTCTCCTATTATAAACTTGAGCTGTCAGTTGTACATGTACGCCAATATTTCCTTGTTAGCAGTGGCAATGAGTTTCACAGCTCCATAATTTTTATTTATTTTTTAAACTAGCATTTTCCCCTATTTTAAATTTCCCACTGATTATTTTAATTGAACATTCCATTCTTATTAAGACAGAAGATGTCTTTAAAAAAGTATGTAACACAAAGGATGATCTAAAAGAGACATGTAATTAAGAAGTAGCTGTATTGTACAGACCTTCCATGTCTTTTCTGGTTTTTTTTCTGTTTGCAGTTAACAACCCATGTTTTTCTCTTGCCCTACACAAGCATGTTTCAACTAAACTTTGTCTACCTCTGTAGACCCTCTATTCTTTTCAGTGTTGACACCAGACCCAAACTTCCAGATCTGAGCATTGTAAGACAAATGCTTACAGAGAGTTCATTTTTAGCAAGGATTTCTAAGCTCTTTGGTGCACCTCATATTCTGTTCCACCAGCTCCCTAGCAAGATGGAGGGGACTGACTAGTCCCCTCCAATCTTATCCTATATTCTCCACTGATAATTAACTAGTGTGCATGAATTGTTCTTTTATTGTTCTCTTTAGAGCAGGTATTGGTTTGTGAGCGATATTCCATCTGGTACATCAATGTCTACTGTTTTGATATTTCTTTATTTTTCCAATGGAATTCTCTGCAACAAAGTTTCTGGAAATAATTGACCAACAGAATCTTGTATCATGCAACAAAATTTGACTTTAACAATTACTGCTTGCATCTCACTCTATCTTCCTATTTTTCCAACTTGTAAAAAAATATTAAATTTTATAGAAAAACTTGAGGCACCTCTTACACATTTTCTTAGCATGAAAACCTTCTAGTTAATTGCTGATTCATAACAATACTTTGTCTTTCTGCACAAATATTAGTTTCTTCTTCAACAAAATAACTTTGATCAACAACTCTTGAGAGTTCACTTCAACATTTCTGTAGGGGCAAATTTCATGTCTATGAAATACCCTAGCTTGAGATTTGAATTTTCAAATGCTGGATAATTGAACAGCACAGTCTATAGGCTTACATTTCATCTAGGCCTACGCCAGCACCTGGCAGTGTCTTGGAGAAAGGAGCCTGAAGATTCCCTGTCAAAGTATCACTATTTTCCTCAATGTGCTGAGAGTGCTCAGCAGTGGCTATTCCCTCAGAACAAACTGTCACACAATTAAAAGGAAATGTGAAAATCACAGAAAGGAAAAATGTTAATATTTCAAAATCTAATGTCAAAGAAAGTATGGTAAGCCAGCCTGTACATGCTTTTTGCAAACTGTTATTTGGAAATAATTATAAAAAGGGATTGTTTGAGTCTTTTCTTTTAGCCTTAAACTCAGCATGACCATGTGTGAAATGATCCATCAGATTTCATCAAAGTTAAGAATCCCATATGGCTAGTATTGCCACAGTTTAAAACTTCCCATGATTCAAAATATGTCTACACTGTTCATAAAGAAATATTTCAGTTAGACAACAACTTGGTCGTTCAGTATAAATAGCACCAGTCCTACCTGAGATGCTGAATGAAAGTTTAGGCNATTTGGGATGTCCCAGTTTATTTTTGACAGGACTTGTTGCCAGGCTCAGCAGGTCCTGTGCTTATTCCTTTGAAACTGAGCCCAGGCAGGGTCAATATATCTGAGCTATTTATTTGATGGTAACAGCAAAATAACTTTTTTGGGCCCTAAGTGTAAATACCTGTTAATTTGTTGGAATAGCCCATACATTTGAATTATTGACTGTGTACATATATATACACACTTTACAAACAAGCATTTCTAAAGATTTACCATGCTTCACTTTTTGTGTCCAAATAGGTTGTGAGGTTTGGATTTGTGTTATTTTCAGTGTAATGACTATTGTTTTCAAAGGTAACCTGCTCTTAAAAAGCTCAACTTACTTCCAGTGTTTTCAGTTTAATATCTAGTTCTTTAAGCCCCCTTATCTGAAGACTCCTCTCATTTTTAGAGGTTTTTCCCACTTATCTTCCATGCTAAAACTTCCAGAATTTATGTGAGAAAAGACACTCCCGAGTATGTTTTACTTCAGCCTAGTTTGGTCCAAAAGAGCAATATTCTACAATACACTACGAGAACATGCATATTGTACAAGACAGTGTGCAGACCAGCCACTTGAGACCCAAGTCTTCCAAAGGTGGTGAAGATACAGAATAAAGGACATAAAAAACACCAGTAAATAATTCAGGCATTACAGCTCAATATGTTACAAAAGTTTCATTTATCTAGAGAGGAAAACTTTCACCTAGACTCAATTTCTACACCTCTCCTTCAAGGCTTAATGATATTTTCCAACAACACAAAATCAATACTGCCATTTCTTAAACATATTACTTGCATTATGTAAGTAACTCAGACTCAAATGAGTAGTAATTGAAATTACTGAATATTTCATCCACTAAAATGGCTGTGCTGAATACTGCTTATATCAGATTGACAATGTGTATTTGTTGCCATGTACTCTCTCAGGAACATTTGGGACCATTTTTGCAGCTTATAGAATAGTATCCCTTTTGTTTCAAAAAATTTCAACTACAATTAGCATGGGAAGTTGAAAAAGAAAGATGTGAAAGATGCTGACATAAATGTTCTGCTCTGAATTGTGCATTTCTTTAGCAGACTTAGGTAAAATGTGATATGGACAAGGTACTTTAAGATGAAAAGACCTTGAAATAAACAATATATGTAAATTCCTGTTTTGCAGTAGTGGAAAATGCAAAAGCATTTGCTTTTTAAAATACAATACAGAACTATTAAAAGCATTTTGATTCTGTACATAAAATTAATATAAGTTATTTCCCATCCTTTTCTACCACTGGTATTTATCTCTTCATCGAAATTTAGAGTAATAAGGTCATATATTAAATGGCTATTCTCCAGACAGAACAATGAATATGACACAATTAATTAATTAATCATTAGAATATAATTAAAGATGAACTAGAACAACAACAATCCTTAAGATTGCCTGATGTAAATCAACTGTTTTCCAGGAGAAAAATATAAAAATCAAAATCAACAATAATTGCCAGAAGCATGATTTAAATCTCTGTAAATTAGAAAAACAGAATGCCAAAGAAAACACAAATATAAAATGATGAGATTATCATTAACTTCAGATTATGTGGTATTTAAATACCTTCCAAATGTCATTTATTTACTGTAAACTCTCTTATGTTATTATACTGAGTTAGGAGACCCATGTCCTATTTTCCAGTCTCACTGCTCTTGTGCCTCCATTTCTGGTTTCTTATCTGAAAATGAAGATGATACCCAAGTGCTACCTTTGCAAAGGTGTTATGAGGGTTAGATAAGTACCATCTATAAAGCCCTTTGAGATCCTTAGATGAAAAGCTCTGTAAGACACAAGAAAAGCTCTCTGTAAGTGCAATATTTTTACTGTAGTTCTTACTATATTTATTTGTTTACTCTCCTCTAGAGAACATAATTCTGAAGAGATTTACATTTGAACTTTGAAAGAATTCTGTTATCTGTCTTTTGAATTGCTCTTAAGGGCTCTGTAGAGGGAAGGCAA
>VYZP01068930.1:0-20343 GCA_013400635.1 Hypocryptadius cinnamomeus | reverse complement strand
GAGGGGACATACCTGAATTAGTGAGAGAGCAGCGTGTCACAGTACAGTTCACAATAAAGAATGCTGCACCTAGTTTGTTTTTGGTTTTTTTTTTCATGTGCCTTAAAACTATTCTCTAATAGCCTTTGAGACAAAGTGTCTGGGGGTTTGGATATGACCAGATGGCTGAGCACTGAGTAGTCTTCTTCGAAGTCACTCATAAAAAGCACCTGTACTAAAAGGGTGGAAAATTGAAAATTCTTGTTGGCTCCACGGGGGATGACTTGTGTTTGGTTTTGATGGAGTGGAATATCTTTGACTATTGCTGATTATGAAAGGGCTTATTACTGGCTAGGGAGTAGAAAAGGCAAAGCATTTCATTCTCTGCTTTTCTTAGCTTTCACCTCAAGAGCATCAGCTTAGGAAATACTGTGTCAGAATGTCAAAGAAATGCTCGAGCAGTTTATTCTTTTTGTTTTATCTTTCTCTAAATATCAAAGACCCTGGTCACAGAAAAGACAGTCTTTCTCTTTAATAAGACTATTTCCAGTACAAAGCTAGTACAATATGACAGGCAAATACAATAACCTTATTAAAGCATCTTCTGTATAACACACAAATGTGTGAAATGTTTTCTCCTCAATAAATAGCCTTCAGTAAGGAATGTGTATTGTGCTTAGGTACTAGATTGAATTCTGATATCACTTTGAAGTTACATCTGCTATATTTTAAACAGTAACCAACAAAGTATGACGAGATGGCAGAACAGTTTAATATCATGGCCTTTATCTGCCCGGAGTGCATGAAAGAAAAATAAAGCAAATGCCTACCAGAGGAGGGGAGAGCATGTTATTCTATCAGTGCAGACAATTCTGCTCCCATTTGGCAGATCAGTGGTATAATACAGAGATAAAAATGAATCTTTGTACAGTGAATTGAATATTTCCTAGAAGATTTTGTTGGAAATTGTTTGTGATGTTGTTAGCTAAGGAAGATTTACTTTATGCTTAAGTTATCAGACAGCAGTTTCTCAATGCACAAATCCACATGAAAGTAACATCTCATGGGTATTGAACTTTTTTTAAGGGACGATAAATCTAACAAACAGCTGACTTTGTAGGGCTTTGGTATATGTCATATTAAGCAAATGTAATCAAGAAAGAGATTTTATGTGGTTTTTGTAGAAATGTACAAAGACTAGATGACATCTGACACTGCATACACTTGTAAGGGAACAAAATGAGAGGAAAAAAGGAGGCAGACAGCTGGTTAGAGCCCAGTTCAGCAAACATTACACACAAAGAGCAATGTTTGCTTTTGCATCTGGGCACACAGGCTTCTTAAGTCAGGAAAGTCTATGGAAATAGTCTTAGAAATAAATAACATCCAGTGGGACTCTGTGTCCTGCAGTAACACACAGAATGTGTAAGATGTGGTTAGAGAAGTATTGTAGCTTTCTCATACTGTTTATGGAAAGTTTGTGGGCTTCTCTGGTTTGCATATCTCAAAAACTCCAGCAGTTATAGAACAGAAACAACTTAAAATCCAAAGCCTCTGTTGACTTCAGTAATGCTGTGGGTTCTGGAGCCCCTGGAGTCCCCTGTGTGCTGTGCACACCCCTTGCTCCAGACAAGGTGAAGTGGAATTCTCAAGTTGATTATGTGGCATCCACAGTACTGCTTAAATGTAGATCTGAGCTGATTCTCAAGTCCCAGCTTGTTCATCATCAGTGTTGTTTATGCACAAGCCTGTGCTGAAGTGTGGATTTAGGCAAAGCTCCAGAGCACACCCAAGGGCAGCAGCCCAAGCAGGCTCAGTTCCCCACAGAGAACGAAGCTCCGTGGGTCTGTCAGGATGGGATGGATCCAGAGAAGGCAGCGTGTACTACCCACACCCTGTCCAGCAGCACGGGGAGAGAGAGACATCCTGCTCTCAGCTATCCTGAAGAACAGGGAAGGTGGGCCACAGCTGGGCTGTTAGCCAGGAGCATGGGTGGACAATGTGCACAGCTCCAGTCGCACCATGCTAAACTTTCTCTTTTCCCTTTTGGTGGACATGTGTGGCAGACAAGGACTGTGCATCTGCAGGACTGAAGTGCCAGCTCTCTCACTGCACTGCAGGGTCCCCAGGCCAGTTCTCCACTCATCACATGCACTTTTTTTCTGAAAGTAACTCTGGCAATCAGTGAGAAATCCATTTGCTCTACAAAACTCGCACATGGTATGAATTGGTAGTGATTTAATATTTCAGATGGTAATGATGTGCCTTTACCCTGAATGGTAGAGTAAATGACTTTGGTATAAAAGTAGGTAACCTTTAACATTTACATTTTTTTAAAATGTCAGGATGTAAAACCAATGGGAAGGTTGAAAGAGAGGGAAAAAGTATTAGCACTGCATTCATTGTTTACATAGTGTACAGAATACAGCCCTGTAAAACCTTGATAGAAGTCTAAACTCTTTTATTTTAGGGAAAATATGTAAACAATTAGCCATATCTACAAAATCAATTGCTCAACCATGTCAGGTTGAAATTTGGCTTAAAATTCATGAGGATTTTAAAATAATATATTTCAATTTTCTATTATTTTAGCCTTTGATTATTCTGAGATGGTTTTGTCTTATTTTCAGGATTTTTTTCACTAGAAGCTCTTGAATGTGATCAGAATTTTAAAGGAAAAATAATTAAAATCACCTACAACAACACTGTGGGATTAGGGTTACAGATTTTGAGCATTACCAATACTACTTAGATAATGAAGTTTTGATTTGATTACAAAGATCTGAGATCTGGAAATTAAAATTTACAGAGCAGGAATTAAGTAAAAAATATTAATAAAAATACTCAGCAAATGGAAGGATGAGTGCAGTCTTCAATAAGGCTGAAAAGCATAGGCCCAGCTCCTCAGTGAAGTTAACTGCCTCAGACCAGTGAAACTTTCATGAGCTGAAGAGTTCTGGCCCAGGGAGCAGCAGCCTGTCTTGATCCAGTGAAAGAATCTGAACTATATTTCTGCTTTGCAAAATTACAGTCTTATTTGTCTCTCTGGGGCAGAGTGCTCACACCTGGAGTACGTGTGTTCCCTGTGAAGTGACACTGGTGTCCCTGCAGGGCTGTGGTCAGGCCCTCTGGACGTGTGGCCATCCCTCCCTGAGCTGCTGAAAGGAGCTGTCTCTGACCAAGCTCCCCTGTCTTAAAGCAGGACTATAACCCAGACTCAGGTTTCGAAGAGGAATCATTTTAAGGAAAGAGTCCCCTTAGGTAATCTGGGAGAGACAATTCTTAAGTGATTGATTCAAATTTGTAGGAGTAGATAGTGTTTATGACTTCTCTCTGCACAAGTTTTATTTTAAATCCAAATAAACACTATCCTGAAACATATTTTCAGAGTTTTCTGTAAGCCATAAAGCACATATCAGTAAGCTTTAATGCCTAGATTATAAAATGTTTCCCTGCAGATGTACAAAAATCTCTAACAAGTTGCAGAACTGTGCATATAGACTGTAGGGTTTTATTCTGAGCTGATTCAAGAGACAAATTAATATGTAAAACTGGGGAAAGGAGAGAGTTTTCATACAACCAGACCCTCAGTCAGTGTAAACTAAGGTAAACCTGTACATTTCTTAGGGACTTGTGTGAACTACAGATCTAATTCACACTTTAAATATTTCATTGGACAATAAAAGAGTATCTTGTAAAATATTCTGATAAATTGCACTTTTAGGCTTAAACATGTCTACAAAAATAGGAGGAAATTCCGAAACCTACTACCATCCCCAAGAGTGGTGTTTCTAGTAAACACTTCCAGGCAGTTGTGCTCCTAAATTCAATTACACTGGTAGCTTCAGCATAGATCCTGCTGGACAATCATCTACATCATAAAAAGTGCAGGTCATTTGCCACAACTGAGCAAAACTGTCATTTTCTACCTAAAAGAAGCTGAGGCTAAGCTAAGGCAGAAAATAAATCCTCTGTGACTCATAAAGAGAGCACTTTTTTAGGTCAGGTCAAGAACAAAGACACTGGCAGTGCAATGCTGAGAGGCTTAGAGTGGTGTATCCCTAAGGACAGCTCCCGACACCAATTCAAATTTTTTTCCTTGATGGGGTGAATGGTTTTTGAATGGTTTTGTAAATGCCCTTAAAATAATCAGTTTATTCAATTAGCCAATTGTCCTATTGACCTTTAAATATGGAAGGATTTTTTTTTTTTTTTCCAAATATGCTGCTTAGTGTCTGTAGCAGGAGGAGAATAGACAGAGATGGCTCGGAGAACAGGAACAGAGTAAATGCTCTGGGGAGGGTGAGACTGAGAGGGAAATCAGTGCTGCCCTCCCCTCTGCCAGGCACAGGCACAGGCACACACATTCACATATCACTCCACAGCCACAGTTCCTTCAGTGTGGAGTAGAGGAGTCAAGGTGTTTGCTAATACTACTGAAATTAAATTAGAATTTTGCCTCAAAGTTCAAATTTTCATGTGAGTCTTGCTGTTTCTGAGATTTTTTTGTTTCCAGAAAAGGCCCAGAATTAAACAGCTGCTTTCCTAAACTCCCACATTACATTTTCTATGTTTTTTCTTTGTGCTTGGGTTTTCCTTTCAAATCCCATGGTGCTCTATTACAGCAACCATCTTGTGGTGTATTCACAGTGGATCTGCATGTTGAAGGCTAATAGTAACCTAACTCAGGTGGGAGGTGGGAAAATCTTTCCCAGAAAAAGATCCAGGAGAGAATGCAACAAAGCATGGTGTGCTTGCTTGATTTAGTTCAAGACCACTTTTGGCCTTGGGTTTTGGATTCAGTTTACCTTGAAATGATAATTATTTCTTAGAAAATAATTGCAGAGAGTAGTTTCAGGTTACCTGTTATGTTAACACTGATTTTTCAAATTTTTTTTCCCTAAACTACTGTTGTGGACAAAGAGTTGTATATATGTAAGCCTGATTCGTTCTTCCACTTTTGAACGAAGTTTAGAGCTGGCTGGTTTCAGAATTGACAATATACTGCCTTTCCTGCCAAAGATGTTCCTTCCACACAAACTCTCCACTTCCCCATGAACACAGGAAACTCTCCTGAAGGCTTCCACGAACACCCCCACACACACAAACACAAACACAACCCCATAACTGAGTCACCAGGAATAACATTGATTTCACCTTCTGAGCTCCACAAAAGCGTGGCAAAGTCCACAGGTTGTAAATGGCCAATGGAAACCTGACTCCATGACAAGCTCTGTGGGACACGAATGAAGGTAATGAGACTGCTCTGGCAAGCAAATAGCCTGGGAGTCCTAGGAGTGAAGGGACCTCCAAGAAGTTCTTCATCTACTGTACTCCTCCATTAATCTTTCCTTTGCCACTGAAGGATCATGGAGTGCATGGACAAAATAATCCTCAGGGTACTGAGAATTCTGCCCTGTGTCCCCAGCAGTGGTGCTGCTCTACATGTCTGTGATGCCCTATGGCTCAGTGAATGGCTGCCTTTGAGTCTCCCTTGGTCAAAAAATGGAATTGTACAAGTTTTATGTGAGTTATCTGGAAGAATTTGCTGTTAGATGCCATTACAGCCCTTGTAACACGTGTAATTCAGGGAAATTGCAGCCACTCAGAAGTTCATGACCGAATAGGATAGGTGGAAACCTCCCTGGATCCCCACTGAACAAAGCTGTTCTGGCATTTGTGACACGAGGAGGTCTCTCAAGGCAGCCTGACTTGCTGCCTGTGCAGGTTCCTGCAGGGTCAAGTGATTTGGCATGTGTATCATTTCCTCTAAACTTTGCTTTGAGGAAGTGAACTTAAGCCTTTTTGAGGGTCTAATATAAACTTCTGGAAAGTTTTCCATGTGCTCAGACAGGAGAATAAATGCAAAAATGTGCTGTGAGGAAAGACAGTCCTCCAAAATTTTTCTTGGTCTGCGCTAGACCAAGATGTACTGTAAATCTAACATTAGGTCCTTTTTAAGTGGCATTTCTAGCCTTTTTTTTAGTTGAAGGACTTTAGATATAAGCAGCCAAACTTGTGAATCCTCATGAATCCTTGTGGCTCTGAAGCTTTGCCCATCATTCATTAATCAGCCCATCCATGAAAAAATATTTTAGACATACACACCATATGCACATGCATGTGCTTCTGGAACTGTTAATAAACCCAGCAACATTGTCATCTCTGTATAGTTATAATCCCCACTTTATGGAATTGCCTTCCTAGTATTTGAGGTTTAAGAAATCAGATGCCCATCTCCATTGTGTAAACATTTGAAAAGCATCACCTAGTTGCAAAGTATTCCCCAGATACATGTTTTTCTTTGAAGATATTCTTACTAACGATGTGTTATTAGTGTGAAGGGCCAAATTATCTACTCATGTAATTGGTTCAGCTCCACTGTGCCGCAGAATTTGACATTATCATTTCTCAGGGTCTAACATAATTCATACAAAATATCAATTTGTTATACTTATCATGTTAGTATAGAGAACCCTTAATAACAGGACATTTAATGCAGCATTAGCTTTCCAGCATTTTTAGAGTAGAGAAAATATCTCTTTTTTCTTAGCATTAATTTAAGCAGCCCTTATTTAAATGGTTTTGCCCCTCTGCTTTTGTAAATTAACTAATATAATTGTATTGTAAATATTTCTCTTCCCTAAATTGATGTAGAATCAAAATTAATTAGTTTGAAAAATATGATTTGCCATTCAATATCACATTTAAACTTATAACAAATTAACAGGATAATTTTTCTGCTCTGCTCCCCACGTGTGAGATCTGGCCAGTGAAAACCTTAGGATATGGTTTCCTTGTTCTCAGTTGTCATTAAGCACGGGCTGCTTTTGACAAGTTTTTGACACATTGGTCTTCCATCAGGTTCCTTACTTTCGATTGTGGAATGACAAGTCTATTTTGTGGCGGTGTGAAATGAACCATGTACTGCTACCGCTGTCTCATGTCTCATAATGGAAGGTTCACAGCATGGACAATTGGGAATTTCTCCAGGCAGGGGAAAAGCACTTACTTTCAACCCCTGGCTTTAATCAATCAAGGAGAAACTGGAAATCGCTGTAAAGTAATGAATGTCAATTTATGTACATGCTATTGATTTTAGAAATTTAATGCTCTGTTTCCCTATTTTGTGTTGACCTTATGAAGCTTTAAGATGAACACAAAAGGTGAATATTCTTGAGACAGAATTGGTTTTCCCCTGGAAATACAAACAATAGATTTTGTACCTTCTGTATATGGAAGTGAAAATATTTTAAAAAAAAAGGAAGGAGAGGGGATCAGCTGGAACTTAAGCCAAAGGGCTGTACCAAGTCAAGGGATTGGAGAAAACAGGGGCAGGTTATTAAATCCATTTGTTGCAAAATGGACAAAACAGTTCTTGCAAGTCACATCCCAGTTGTTGTAATCTTGGCATACTGAGGATCTGGGCTATTAAAATTTTTTCTTTGGTTAAATGCATTCTTGATTTAACTTTTGTTATTTTTATAGAAAGCATGAAGGTATTGTTTTGAATAATTCCCTGTTTATCTACCTTGTAGTTTGCATGCTTTGTGGTCCTTCATTGCACTCTGACAGAGTGAGAGAGAGAGATTAGTAAACATGACCCCAGAAACCCTCTGTAAGTGCCTGTCTAGCATAACTTATTGGCTTCACTTTCTCTGCCTGGAGGATCCTTAGCTTCTCTGGATACATTACACACGAATTTTGCTATTGCTTATCTTCACCAAGTTTACGTCTCGCTCGTTTTCATTCCCAGATAAGAAGCTTGGCGCTGTCAGTTAGGGAATACTCTCAGGAACGCACCCTCTCCCCTGCAGAGCAAGAAAACAATGACTGCAGAGATTATATAATTTGAACCCATGTTAAAAACCATCATTCTTAGAATGTTGTTTCTCTAATTGCTTCTAAGCATAAAAACCAATTCCAGTAAGAAACTGCATGTTACGCTGGTGTTTTAATCAGTCACAACGTTCTGTCCCTGCAGAAGCAGTCAGAAAACACATACAGAATGTTTTGTTCACTCTGAGGATTTCTTGTTGATCTCCACTGTATATTTGTACAAAAGCTCTCAGGGGATTTCTCATGTTACTTCCCTGAATACACAGTAGCAGGATTGCACAGGAAAAGTGCTGTTAGTAGCAGTATGCTCTTAACCAGCATATTCTTCTACTGCTCTGACTAGTGCAGAAATTGAAGCCAGCTCTGAAAGACAGGTTTTTCCTCTCGTTGCAATAGTTTTACAAATGAAATCACAATACTCCCTGAAATTACTAGTGCACTTGACTCCACGATCAATTTACTCCATTTTCAATATAGACTTTGAAAAGAATGATTTGTTTATGCTGTCACATGAATCAGTCTCAGTAAATTAGACCTGTCAAAGTTACTTTTTCTGCACAATACAGTTTGCTTTTTTTTTGACACCTGAGCAGTTGGGAAAGCAATTGTAAATAGTGTAAAGACTTGAGTCAGAAGGTGAGCTTTTAGATCCTGCTCCCTGTGTCAGAAATACATATTTACAGTCCCCAGGAGTATTTTTTACTTTACTTGGAATTGATAATAATAATTGTGATTTGAAATTGGATTTTGAATATACTACCTGTGTGCACCAAGATGCACATGAAAATCAAGTATGGATCTGTGAGAGTACACAGGCAGCAGAATTTTGTACTCTAGAACTGTGGAGAGACATCACCCTCAAAGTGTCTGCGCAGCATGTCAGTGTGGCTGCACTGGCTCTTTTTAATTACTTTGCCCCCTTTTCATCATTGCATTTTACCTGCAGTCAAGGTCTAGATTGTGTCCTGGGGTTCAGCTGGACCTGGATGCACAGTGTTGGCATCAGTGAACCTCAGTAAAATCTGCTTTGGGGTGAGCTCCCTCCCTGGCTCGACGTCTTGCTGCCCGCCGTGTACTGACAGATTGCTTGTGCACTTGTCCAAGGTGGAAGTAACAGCTCAATACTCATGTACCTGAGTTTGTTCCTTCTCATGGCCTGATGCATGTGTGACCCAGATCAAAACTGAACCTTGACACTGCACTACACAGCATGCTCCAGGGCACTGAAGGGGAATAATTGTAATGAAAATTTCTTATGATAACAAAACACCATTAAATCTGTTTATGAAAATTGGAGTTGTTTAAGAGGGCTAGTACTTATATACTAAAGGGTCAACAAAAAGAGCTCAGACTTATCTTTGTGACAAAGTTGCATCAGTTGAACGTGCATATTTTGGTGCAAGAGTCTCTTTGCCTGCCTTTGCCTGTGTCAGGGAAAACTTTGGGTTTCATTTAGGCTGGTGAGTGGTCACCCCAAGCTAAACCCCGATGAACTGACTTTAAACCCATGCAGTTCAGCTGTTTTACATAACGGGCTGTTTATAATCTGCAGCAGCCTCTGACGTTGACAGGCCCTTCGTGCTCATTAAAGCAACAAAGTGATATCTGCTCAGCTCGAGCTGAGCTTTGCACCTAAGGAAATCTCCCAAACCGACGAGAAATAAATGTGAAAATAGTGAGGTAAACTGAAATCAGTAACTGCTAAAGAAAAACACGCACAACAGTGATTATCAGGGTGATCTGCTGCTAATTAACTGAAGAACCAAATTACTGTCTGGTTTCTAACTCTGCTTCTTACTTTCAATTCACCTATTTCTTTTCAATTTGAATGTTCTGCTAGAAAGTAAAACACTCAGTGCTTAACAGACCTTCATGATAGAGTTCATTTGATCCAAGCAGGCCCAATTTATAGCTGCTTTTCCCCAGAGCCTGTTCACTTTGCTAGGATTATGATTTGCTGTTGCAATATTAGGATGTCAACGAAAGAAGCCAGAGACAAATGTTATTGATTGATGGTACCCTATGTTTCTGCAAGAGGAGTACTTTATCAACATCATAAAGGACCTTATCCTTTCAAAAAACAGGGTGTTTTTTGTGGCCATGACAAACAGGAATGGTTTTTTCATTAGCATTGTAAGCAATTTTGTGATCAGACACATTTCTGTGTCCAAGCAACTCCTGATGCTTTTTTATAGTGCCCCTTTTTATCTGAAATCATACTCTAATAACTGAAAGTAAAGAGGATATATAGGGTTTTTAGAAGGAAACTTAATTTTAAACAACACCATTGGCAGAGAGGTTATTGTTGCAGTTTTCCCTTTCTTCCTTCCAATTTGCAATTTTGGATAGTCAGTGGTTTTTATTATTTTGAGAATAGAAAAAAGTGGTCTTTGCATATTTTGTACAACTTTGTTGCAGAAATCTGTCTCTGTAATTGGTAAAGTGTCTTGCAAACCATAGCTTGTGTAAGTAGTTTTTACTTATATGAATAATCTCGTTTGCTTCCTTGGGGCAGGAATACTTAAGTAGTCTTAAAGAATATTTAAAATATGAGGCCTTTGCTGGCAGTAGGTTTTAACTCATACCATTCTGCTTCCTTTTTCGTCCTTTAATTAAAATGTGCCTGGATCTGACCTCAGAATAAAGAGAGGCTGGATCTCACTGGCTCCAGCTGGTGTAACCTGCACTCACCGGAGCAGTTCCAGTGGTTTGGAATGAGGGTCACTTGTGCCTATTAAGCTTTGCCCTTATTTCAGCATTAGGATATGACATTCTGTTGGCATTGCTGCTGCCCTCAGCTGCCCCTGTGTGTGCTGGTAGATTGGACAGACACCCCTCGATGGTTACCCAGCCCTGCCTGCCCTAACAATCCCCAGCAGCCCTGCCCAGCCCCTGGCAGCCTGTCCATGGCCCAGGAACCCCTCTGCAGCTCCTCTCTGGGGCTTAGGTCCCTGCAGTGTAGGTGTGCATGGCCCCAGCCCTGTCTTGGAATGTCACTTGGATTTCAATTGACCTTGAAGTCAATGTGTAACCTACTATCCACTTGTGGCTCCCTGAGCTGCCACCAAGACCTGCTGCTGTCACTGCCCTGCTCTGCTTGCTGGGCTCAGATGCCATGGGACTGTGCCCTGGTGCTCAGCATAATCCTGTGCCATTTCCTATTCCAGAGGATGTGCCACTGTCTCTTGTCCTTATCTTGCTGGTGGTGCTCAAGGTCCTTGATTATTAGAAACAAACAAACATAAAACCCAAAAATACCCCCAAGCAACTAAAAAACCAGATTGTTTACTACAGTTCTCAGCTTGAGATCCTTGCTCAGGCAGAGTTCTCACTAAGGCTGATAATTCTTCAGTAAACCTGGTGTCAAACAGAGGCCAGGCTGCTGAAGATTCCAGCTTATCAATGCTACAATCAACTTTTCCTTTTCCACTCCACTCAAGTCCCTTCTGTCCCACTTGTAATTCCCCCCGCATAAATTCCTTTACCTCTTTGACACATCCCTTGCCCTCGTCTCTGGCTGCAGTTACTTGCCTACCTAAGCATCATTATCTGTCCCAGGTGCCCACTTCACTCTTTGCTAAGACAAGTGTTCCTCCTCCAGGGTATCCTTGCACTGGTTGGTTTTTTTTCTGGGACCCCCACCAGGCTGGTAGCAGTGAGGACAGAGGGAAGGTACTTCCCTGTCAGACCAGTCAGAACATGCAAGCCTTGTTATCCAGAACATGTGCATGCTCTCCCAGCACCCCTGTCAGCCACAGATGACCTAAATAAATTGGCCTGTTGTCTGCATTCAACCACTGGGCAACATGATGAGTGGATCTAGTCTAATATATGTGCACTATAGGTCTGATTTTTCTGTTAGTTTATGACCACCTTCTTTCCTGCCGTTGTATTTGATTTATAGGGTGCAATAATGTGGAAGTATTGTTTGGGCAGATGGTACAACCTCAAACACTGCTCAGTAGACATTGTGCAAAATGGGGAACATGTTTTGAGATCCTGTAGCTGTAAACAATTATTGGTGATGGTGTAATCAGCACTTCTGTAGCTCTCCTTCGTGTGGCAAAGGGAAAACTACTAGTGCCAGGAGTTTTTACATCTGGGCAGTGAGTTGGGTACAGCTGTGAAGGTACAAAAGAACTTCACAGTATTCNCTGGGGGTGTTTATCCTGGAGAAAAGGAGGCTGAGGAAAGACCTCATAGCTCCCTACACATGCCTGAAAAGAGGATGTAGTGACCTGGGGGTCGGTCTCTTCCTCCAAGTAGCAGTAGGACCAGAGGCCTTAAGTTGTGTTGGAGAGGATTTAGGTTGGATATTAGGAAAAATTCCTTCACTGAAAGGGTTGTCAAGCACTGGAACAGGCTCCCCAAAGAAGTGTTTGAGTCATCATCTCTGAAGGTATTTAAAAGACGTGTAGATGTGGCACTTGGGGACATGGTGTTGTGGTGATTTGGTAGTGCTGGGTTAATGGTTGGACTTCTTCATCTTAGAGGTTTTTCCAACCTAAGCAATTCTGTGAAATGTTCCTTCATAGCCAATTCCATTAGGTACTGGGCCCTTCTTGTGAGGATGCTAGCACATTCACGGAAGGTCATAGCTTCTGGGTATCTGGCAGGATTAAATCCAGACTTAAACTTGGAGTTTGAATTTTGGAAGCAGCAAATTTGTGCATGGCTGGCCCACAGAGAGAAGGTAAGAAGGTTTGCTAGGATTTAGGTAGTATGTAGAGGAATGAGAGTGCATGCTGGGATGGGATTTAAAGTTTCAAACCAATTAGAATTTTAATTGTTTCTTTTTTCCTGTTTGTTAGCAGTTGTGACTAACTAGCCTAGGCCAATAGATAGCTAAAGCACATCCCCATGTAGGGACATCACAGTCCTACCTGTTACAGAAATTTCTAACAATGAGTCCTGAATTATCTCCAAAATATCCTCAGTGCATACAGACTGCATAAATCTGGTAAAAGCAGTGAGTTTGTTTATGCCTAACAAATTTTCGGGCAAATTGAGAATGTTTGTTTTCTAAACACATTCCACCATAATTTTGAAACGATGGCTTTTTTCTTTACAAATAACGGTTTCAATATCCTTTGCTTCACAAGTGTTTGATCTAACCACAGTTGATGTTCAGCCGTGGTAACACCCAGGATTTTTTTTTCATGCCTGTTGATTTTCTGCCCTTCCCTCCACCCCCTGAGACAGATTGATTTGGAATCTATCCAAGTTCTCTCAGGAGCGGTATCAAATTTGTTCTTTTCTCTCCACACCTGACCCATTCTGGCTCCCTTTAAATACTAAAACTAGCAAGGGCCCAGCTGTGATGGGAAAAAACCTACAACCAAACAAGAAAATCTCTTTATGTGTTACTCCTGTACAGGAAAGGTAGCTAATGGGGAACAGTGTTTCAGTGGATTTACAACAGACTATGTTAAAAGGGAAGTTACCAGTCAGGTTTCTTTTTGTATCAGATTATATTTAAGAAAGAGGGAAAATAAATGTAGGCATTTCTAGAACAGCTGCACCTACCTCTGCAGCACTCTGTACCCATCTCTTTATACCCCTTTACTGATGCAATAATAAAAACAACCCTTTTCCATATTCACACTTTAAAACACACTGCGGTTCAACCTGATATTTCATGTAATAATCAAGCCAATTCCCCTGCTAATAGCTGCACACACATTTGTGCGTCAGTTCTTTAAATACCCAACCTTTGGGAAATAGGCCCTGGGTTGGAGCAGGAGGCACTCAGCCTCGGCATACAATGAGTTTAAATGGAATAAGCTAATTTGTCACTGTTTTGTTATGATTGAATATATGTGTTTAGAATGAAATTTAATTTAAATCCAATTTGTAACATCTCTGTGGGTGGGACAAAGGGAAAAAAAAACCCCAAAGGATGTATTAACTGAATACTGTACTGTGAATGTAATGGGACTTCTGAGTTTAATGTTCAATTAAAAAGCCCTGCATGTTCTTATTACTGTTTACAAGAGTGGGTTTGGGGGAGATTTATGTTATAAAGAACCCACTGTACAGCCCTTTTTTTTGTCACCAACTCATGCAAAGTCTTTACCTGGTACACTTAAGCCATCTGTTATTCTTGAAGGAAAATTCAGTCACAGAGGTATCAAGAGATAAAAAGCACATTTTTGTATAAACATTTGCCCAAGTTGCCATGTTGGTTTTTTTACTTGAGAAAATGAAGATGAATTAGTATCACTGGCTGTTGTGTTTTGATACAGAGTGGAAGAATCCAGGTGGAATAAACAGGCACGAGCCTTGTGGGGGCCGATTAGTCACGGGCGGCAGCGCTGGCAGCGCTCTGGACCGCGCCAGGACCCACGCCCCGCTCGGTGCAGCCTGGCCAAGCCAGACATCCCCTGCTGCAGAGGAGTGGGGAACAGCATGGATAGTGCGAGAAGCAGCAGCTCTTTCCTGCAGTTTGTTATGGGGAGCCTGACTGGGGGATCAGAGTCTCTAGCTGGGGGCCCATCTGTAAAAGCCAAGATTGCTTGGTGGGCTGCAGTGAAATGATTCTTCTTTACACTGGATTTCTTCTATCAGTTATTTTTCTCTCTTGTTTACCTAAGAAAAATATTGCAATTCTCATATTAAGCAGGATGCTTGAGAAGGTTCAGAACACCATCCTAAACCAGGAATGAAAAAGTTGGAGGAAGAGAGGGGTGGATGGGCAGACAGGTACTCACCATTCTTTATACCAAGGATAAACAGCTACAATCAAAGGTGTCTAAGTTTGAGTGTATCAACAATCATAAGTTCATATCACCTTCCATTGCTTATTTAACCTTGAATTTCTGTATTGACAGCCTACTATTCTTTTATACAATCACTATTCATAGATACATAAATATATTCCTGCAATAGGTCCTGCAAAGACAGATTTATTTATTATAAACCCCTAATATACATACAAATAATTAAATACTATCTTGCTTATATCGTACATTATTTCATTTGCATGGGATTTGCTTAATATTAAGTACAGACTTATTAGAAGCTCTCAAAACAGATATATCCCTTATTGGGTAATTAATACTAATCTTGCAAACACATTAACAACACAGAGGCAGTAACAGCTATCTTAGGAGCTGTTACAGTCTGTCTTGTAAATCCTGTCTTACTGTGTGGATTAGCTCATGTTCCTTTGGAGATGTGAGTGCTGATCCTGATGCCATGCATGGGGCTGGGTCTGTAGGGATCCCTTCCCCTCCTGATTTCCGGGGTTTTAAACACAGCTCTAACAGTACATTTGAAGTGTATGGGTGGGTGAGAGATGCATGAAAAACACACCTGCAATTTTTTTTTAACTACTTCAGAGCTTTCCATTGTATATGTTGGGATTAGGAATAAGCAAATTAAGTCTTTAAATTTAATATTTCAAAGTTAATATAAAAAAATTATAAATTCCTTTAAAAAACTTTGTTTATTTAATAAAGTCAACAAATAGTATTGTTCAAGATAGGTTTTGATGATATTGGGGGTGGGGAGGTTGTTTTGAGGGTTTTTTAAGTATCAGAAACCTCCAAGCTTGATGTTTTTCATCAGATATAAACATTCTTTCAGGCTGTGACCTCCAGAAATTACTTCCATAAGGGGAGTGCTGACTGAAATGATTGTAACCATGACTTTACTGTAACAATTTGCAAAATAGAGATGGTGCAGTAAGTGTGATGGTTTCATATACATTTACTCATGGCTTTTAAAATTACTTCTGTGGCTGGATAGTAGAACCATCCTGCTTTATATTCCGTATGCATATTTATATTTGGCTGTCCACAAGAACTGTGTTATCCTATCTCTGGGTAGGAAGTGCGTGGTATCTCCTGCCAGCATTGCCTACACTGGCTGTGCTACACCCTCACAGAGCAAGTCTTGTTAGCTGCTGCCCATGCCTGCATTAAACTTCCTAGAAATATAAGAGCAATTTTATGGATGCAAAGAAGAGTGGTTTTGGTACAGTCCATCACACTGCCACAGTCCATGTTTACAATTCTATCTGGGATTAATAAAGGAAACACATAGCCTACACACACACACACAAAAGGTACAGTGGCAGAGTATTGATTGTAATTAAATGAGTTCTGTTCATGTTATAAAATTAACTCAGAAGTAACCTAGATCCACATTCAAAGGCATGTGAGAGCTGAAGTCATTGTGAGTCCACTTTCTGAGAGCTGAAATATCAAGTTACTTGAGGCATGGCAACAACTGTTTATATTTACAGTCCTGTTAGTTTGAAACTTGGCTTATCATGTATTTGCCCAGACAAGAAACACTCTTACTTTGATTGACTGTATACAGCATCTCTGACATTGTCTGTCTAAGGAATGAGCATTCAATTTTCATCCTCTTTCCTCTTTATCTGCATTGTCAGATCAGTGTTTGTAGTGGCACAAAAGGGGATATGCTATGAATAGTCCAACTTCCATTACACTGGTGCCCAGCAATGCAGGGGTGGATTTCTATTCATCCATGGGAGAGTCACTGTAATTGTCTCAGAGCTTCATTAGCTGTCAGTGTCTCTGTGTCTGACATGTCAAAACCCAGAGACAGCCTACTAATTTCTTGTTGAAAGCAGCCACAGTCTCTAGAGCTTGGAAGGATACACAAGCTCCTTCCTTTTATGCTAACACACCTGACAAATGCCAAATGCTCTCACCTCTGGATGAAATCTGAAATCAGCAGGTTTTGTGGGTGCTCAGAGCTCTCAAGTGGTTTGTTATTTTTTTAGGACAGAGACCACAGTGCTTCATCTGGGCTGGGGTTTGGGGGTTTCTTGGCATCCACCTGTGACTCTGCCATGTGCATCCTGTTGACAGTGAGCAAGTCACTTAGTCCACATCCTCATTAACTTCTTCATCTCAAAATGGAGCCTACAGCTTTTTATATCTAATAGGTCTGTGGTGAATTCCTGAGTATTGGTAATGTGTTCAGGTTTTATGGTGATGGTCATTTTGTCGTGAATAATATTTGGATTCTTAAGGTGTTCATATGAAATTGTTCATGTTTCATCTATCCTGACTCCACATCCAGAGAACATTTAGGTCCTTCCCAGCCTTTAGTCTTGTTTCCCTGAGATGGAAACTCAGAGCATGTGTTGGAACCTGACCATGATGTGTGATGTGTGTGTGTGCACCATGTGGGTGTACATCTACCCTACATCTGTAAGGTGAGATGCTGTGACAGGCAACATGGTTTGTCTTCTCCTGACACCTGACTTTCTCAAGGAAGTTAGAGGCAGCTTAGCAGCTTTGTTATTCCCAGCCTAGTGGATCTGGGGCAGTCCTGGGGTACTTCTGAGAAGGCTGTGAGCTCTGCCTACATGGTTGCCTTCAGCAGCAACATGATAAGCAGCAGCTTGTAGCACCATCACACCCTCCCACACTGGGGATGACTAGAATGTGCAGTTGTCTTCCTTGTTTCCTAATCTAGTACATGATTTTATTGCCCTTGGATCCTGCAGTGATCCCAGACAGGCATATGGATCTCACACACTGTTACAAAGGAGGAAACCCTGAGAAATGCTAAATGTCTAGAACTTAAGCAGAGTTGGTGGTGACTCTTGATTCTCAGGATCTGTGATGTGTGGTGTATGATGTGCACATATGTTCTATGCAGTCCTTTTGCCATTAAAGAAGAATTTTTATTTTTATTTTGTATTAATGGCATTGGCCCAAGATATTGTCTAAACACACAGATGTTATATAGTCTTTACTGTGATTGCTTTCTGCAGTTTTGGAGCTCTTAATTTTAGCTCTTCATTTCCACAGCAAGACCTTTAGGCATCTTTGTGGAACAGGAGCAGGGTCCTGAATTAGCACAGCTCCGTGGTACTGACAGTATATAACTGAAGGAAGGAAATAACTCCTCTGGTATGTACTTTTCCTGTAAGCTGAATAGGGATATTTGTTGAGATTCATAGAGGAGTAGAGGCTGTAAGTTGTGTACTGTAGCTTCCCAGCAGAAGACAAGGGTATGGAGGCTCCAAGGAAAACAGACAACCTGTTTAATTCTCATAATGCTTACTGTCCTTTGCTTCCAGGATGAGCAAAGCAGTAAATGTTGAGCAAAGCAGTAAATATCAAGCAAAGGATGTTGATTTGTATGCGCAGCAATTGTTGGAATAAAAAACAGTTCAGACCCCAGTGACTCTTGCCAGCCCTTGTTATGGCTATAGAGATCTGAATTCACAGCAAGTAAATATAACTGAAAATTCAGGGTACCATCAGGTTGTAACTCCAAATAGATCCTTCTCCTTTGCAGAATTCACTGGAAAGTTTCCACGGGAGGAGAGAGGCCTCAGGGGAGCAGGACCTGTGGAATTGTGTTGTGTGGGGAGCTGTATCCCCAGCCCTGAGATGCTGCTGGCATTTTATTTGTTGTTAAGTAACGCAATAATCTATTGCAGAGAGAACAAAATGAGAACTCTGTATCAGAGAGTAGATGCCAGACATGCATTAATAAAACAATAAATGAAATTAATAATTTATATCTGGCTGTTTTTACTTTTTGGGTGGGTTGTTTTTGTCTTCTTCTCTTTTTTTAACACTAGTAGAAGGATATTCAAACTGAACTGGAGTGAAATTACTTCTACTATAGATAAAACATATTCAGATGAGCAGCATGCTTTCCCCACAAAGCTAACTGCAATCCCAATTAACACTTCTCAAAACTGAATTTTTTTTCCCCCTGCTTCCTAATGAGGTTTTTTCCTCCCTGCTGTCTTGATACAAAGCTTTATGCCGTATGAGTGTGTTCATATGGTGCTTGAGTGCGTTATCTGACCTTGATTGGTGTTTTGGGAGCCAGTTAAATAGATTACATAGAGGTTACCTTGACAACTGTCTTTGCTGATTTAGCAATGCAGTTCATTCTTGGGCACAAGACTCTCAGCAACTGTGGAATTCCACTGACTTCATATTAATCATTAACACAATGTTCTGGAGAGGCTCTGCCGAGCTAGCAATAAGGACTGTATTGAAATTATTTTTTAGTGGGTAAATGTTATAGACCAAGATATGTTTACAGTATGAAATGTTGTTCACAGTCATAAAATGAAAATATATGTTCCTGTTTATTTTTTCTCTCTCTTCTAGTTTCAACAATAATATTGGAATAATAAATCTCCTATCATGTCTGATGGGAAAAGATGGTCTTTTAAATGAAACTCTTTCCTTAACATTGATCTTACACCATACCTTCTTTTAGGTCTGTGCTGTAACCTCGCAGGCATGACAGATAGTTAAATTCAGTGTGCAAAAAGCTTATAAGCCTGGAATCTGATCTCTATTAACTTCAAGGAGATTGCTTCTGATTTACATTATTCTTACACATTGGTCAAAACCTGGTGCTTTTCAAAAGATGTTGGTAGACAAGACAGGCACTTTCTTCTTGAAAACAAAATTGTTTGCAATAGCTTAAGCATTAAAACTCTTGTGTGATCAGGGCTTTGGGCTTTTTCTTTAAAATTAATATTTTTACTCTTAAGTACCCAGCTCAACCAGAATTTTGAAGGAGGATGTCAAGATTCTAGGGCTGTATTTTATTTCAAGAGGCTGGAAACCTTGTGGAAATTAGACAAAGTTTTTTATGAATTAAATATGAAAATGAATAATGTACTCAGAACAGGGGCCACACCATGGTTTTTCTTCCACTATGATATTCAGTGTATCTCAAAATGTCTTGTCCATTGTCTCCATTTTCCATCTGCAGCGTTGTATGGCAATTCTAACTGGTTTTTTGGGTTGAAATTGCCTAATTGTGTCTTACAAAATGTCGTGTACAAAGTCAGTGGATAATGAAGTTGTGGTCTGTGACACATTTCACACATGAAGGGAGATTATGTGGGGCTTATGGGTAGATATATTGGGCTAAATATTTTGCTAGTGCTATCAGGTAATTAAATAGTAAACTTTTCTTTTTTAGCTGGCATCATTAGGTTTCAGAGTTAGTCCATTACAAATAAAAAAATCATTTATACTTCCTGGAGCAGTTGGTTGAAAACTCAGAAAAACAGAATTAATCATGGTGTCTTCAAGTCCTGATTGTGAGTTACTGTTTGCCCAGTTTGAGAAATATTGTCTTTCAACTGAAATTATACTGAAGAATAATTTCCCCCAGATTTGTTCTTCCATTCTTTGAGCAGTTTGTTGCTGGGCCAGTACCACAGGCATGAGCCATGTTTTTTGTTTGGGGCGAGGACAGTGCACACATGGATGAGGATTTTTCAAGGTGTTTTCTGCAGAGTACTAAATGTAATTGGAACTCTTCTCTCAAGCAATGTCTGGGTATGATCTCATACTCTGTTTACAGCCAAGAAGGACCCTTCCCTCACTTCAACACAGAGTGCCACATAACCACACAAAGAGGCAGTTCTATCTGAAGAGCTTTCAGATTTTTGGAGGCAGGTATCTACAGTCATTCATGAATGGCTTAGTGAGACATGATATTTGCCCTGATTTTGTGTGCCCAATGCTTCCTTGGCATGCTGACAGCATTGAG
>VYZP01068922.1:0-26055 GCA_013400635.1 Hypocryptadius cinnamomeus | reverse complement strand
GTGCCTAAACACTGCTTTCATACTTCAGCCATAGTGGTTTGCTTTTAAATTTGACTCAGTTCTGAATTTTCTGGATTTTTTTTTGTTGTCTGGAATAATTGCAACTTTCCACAGAATGCTGCTTTTGCTTTCTGAATTTACTCAACTTAGATTCCAATTAAATGTTATTTTTTCATGAAAATTCAAGTAACTATGCAACATTCTGTGCTGTAAATGACAAGGCAAATCCATTCTTATAAAGAATTAAAGTAATTTGCAGAGATCATGATGAGAGTCTCACAGAAGTGTGGAACTGAAGGATGGTTTCAGTGGGGTAAATCTACAATTTCTCTGAATACTGTAGAGTGCTGCTCCTGTCTTCATCAACATAACAAAGGACAGGGTTTAATCCAAAGTCTAAAGCCACTGGTATTGTGAGGGCACAATTTTCCCTCCAGCCCCAGCATTTCATTGTCTGCCATCCTTCCATGCCATCTGTACAAGGTCCTTCCCCTGACGTGGAGCAGCCCGTAGCTCTGCAGGACTGGGCTCAGCTTGGAGCACTGGGGGAGAAGCTGAGCTCTCAGCCTGCAAGCAGAAACGCTGTGTTACCGGTTAGGAACTATTTGCATTCTCAGATGAAGATGACTCAAATAGCACGAGCTGTGACTGCTGCTGGGAAAATATCATCTGGAGGACGGAGTGAGCCACAAGTACACCCATTCCTTCTCACTGTGCTTGTTTAAGAGTCCCCTTGGCAGTTTATGAAGGGAAGTCAGCAGTGGCTTGTTGCAGGAGCAGCAGCCTTGCAGTGTGTGACTGTGAGTTTCTAAAATCTGCAGGCAGATTTCATCATCAGGGGCAAGACCTTGGCTGGGGCAGGCTGGGAAAGGATTGGCAATTGCCTGGCACTAAAAGGTTGTGTGATTGATGGGACTCCTTGCGAGTGAGTATGTCCTAAGCAGCACAATTAGCATTTGAGGCTGCACTTGCTTAGCTTACACCTGAATACATAAAGAGATCCAGAGGACAGAAATACATCTCATCACCATAACAGCCATAATTGGCCTGATGTTACATTGATCACAGCGCTCCTTAATGATGAAAGCCAGGCGCGCGGCTTTCCAAATCAACAATTTTACACTTAGCTAAAAATTTAATTAAACACCCTTGCTTGTCGTTATTGGAGGAAGATAGCAAAGGGAGGAAAGCCACAGTAAACCTGCAAGGATGGCCTGGCTGGACTGCCCTTGCAAGCAGCCACCTCTGGCTTATGAAACCAGCATGGAAAGGCCGGGTGTGTGACACTGGCTA
The DNA here is from genome assembly GCA_013400635.1 of Hypocryptadius cinnamomeus. Lineage (NCBI taxonomy): Eukaryota > Metazoa > Chordata > Aves > Passeriformes > Zosteropidae > Hypocryptadius > Hypocryptadius cinnamomeus. Next base: position 24,762 of record VYZP01068922.1, on the reverse strand, counting down.
ATGTTTTGGAATGTTCCTCAGAACTCGCTAACTCAGTACATCTGCAAATGCTGGCCATGTTCCCAGCCTTTCTTTTCAGCCCACTTCTCCTGTAAGCTCTTATGCATTTTCTCTTTGGTTGCCATCAGACATTGTTGTTAACTCCCTAAGGCACAAGGATGGAGGAGGAAAAACACAGATCCGGATGGGGTGGTCAGCATTAGTGCACCTGTACATGAAGGAAAGCTTTGTGACAAGTGGGTAACAGAGCAAACGTTCCCTCAGTTTACCGTCCATGAATCTGTGTTTCACAAACACCTCAAAGCTAATGCTTCTGCAAACCCCTTGCAAGACTTGAGGTGACACTGGGATCCACAGAGCAGCCCTACAGGTATAATATATGTTTGACTGGTGGCATCCAGAACCGTTTGGCACAGGAGCCCAGAGGAAAGAGCTGAATATATTGGGGGATGAAATGAGGAGAAGCCAAGGCATGGCTGAAAATTTTTGCTGTAGGGAACTCACAGAAGATGTGATGAAGAGTTTGAGGGTCTGTATGTCAACATGGTAGAAAGCTAATCTGTTCCTCGGCCCCTAGAACATCTTGTTTCTTTCATGTGCAGGATAATGGGGCTCAGAAACCTGATTGCAACCTGTCAGAATTGCCATGAGGGAAACCTGCTAACCCCTACAACACTGGGGCTTATAGACAGGCAGCTGAGGAATGGTTAAGTTACATGTGAGCACGTGGGTCTCTGTAAGCAAATTGGCCATGTCTGTAATGCAGTAATTTGCAGCTGTCAAATAGTTAATGTCAACTCAGCCTGCGGACTCATAAATCTTAGTTTAACATGCAATTCTTCTCCGACAAATGTCTATATAAAAATAACACCTTCCTACAGAAATGATCTTCTATCTATGTGTAATCACATGCAAATCTGATTAATTTGCTGACTAAATTAAGGGGAACAGTTTTGAAAAATGGGTGTCTAAAGTTAGGTACATACTATTTATGTACCTAAATATGCAGTAAAATTTTAAGTGGTACTTAAGTCTTGTCACTTTGAATTGCCCTTGGAGTAGCTTTTAAAATCAGGTTACCTTTCTAGAGCCCTGAAGCGCAGAATTAGATAAGTGGGTTTGAAAATATTGTCTTCATTTTTATTCCTTATTATCTCTGTTGAAGCTGGAAGTACACAGCTGCTCCAGGAGCAGGCGAGCAGATTTCTTTTTCATTCCTCTTGCAATGTACAAGCCAAAAAGATGACAATTTAACTTCTAGATCCCAGCATGAGTTTGTAGACCTGGTAGTTGGAAAAACAAACCAAACATCTTTTTTACTTGTAAACTGACTGCATTTGATCTGGAAATCATTGAGATGCAATAAACATGAACTCCATGATTCTGTTTTTATGGAGTCAGTTTTCCGAGTAGAACCACAAATAACAAAACAATCATTATAGTTGAATGGCAATGCTTATGAAAAGGACTGGATTGAAAACAGTGATGATAGAAGCCTTCTGTTTATCCCTGGAACAGCAGTGACAGTGGTAGTGTAAGCTACATCACACAGTTCCCCAAACAGTTGACACCCAAGGGGCTGACTTGTGTTATGGCTTCAAGTGCACTATTTTGCTGGATTTCTATCCATGGTGGATGCTTCTGAGCTAGTAGTGCTGTTAAGTGGTTGCAGAGCCACTGACAGGTACTGATGACTTAGGGCACTTCACCTTACTGACATTTTGGTAGCTGTGTTATTGCTAAACACTTTTGGGAAGCAAAGGGATGAGGAGACAGCTCAGCTGCTATTGCTTGCTTGGTCTCCACAGACAAGCTCACTGCTGTTCTCTTGATTACTGCTGGTTGTGCAGAGCTTAGACTTTTTTCCCTCCCCATCTTTTTATGCTGACATCTGTCTGTTGGACATCAAAGGGCAATCTTTCAAAGCCGGAAAGTTGTATGACTTACGGAACACTTAAGTGATGATCTGCAGAAATGTGGGTGAGCTCGCTCTTGGAAGAGGCATTCTGCTGTCATGATGCATTAAAACAGCTCTTTGTATTTGGGCAATAACAAAGATTCATTTGAAAGTACTAGCTATCATCAGGGCTTGACCTCTTCAGAAAGTATTCTTTAGTCAGGGTTTTAAAGTGGATTTGGAAAGATAATTGTTCTTGTCCCTGGGTAGAACCTGGGCAATTTATGTGCTCAGCTGACTTGCCACTTTGGCTTCAATGGATATTTATTCCATGAAGTGCATGGTTGTGCTGTGTGGCAGAGGATGATGGTAATGAGCAGATCAGATACGTGCAGACAGAGATACTGCTCAGGGTGATACATCCTTAATTGTCAGTAGTCTTATAGCAGGCACTGTACTCAGTACTGTAGCACTTCAGTGCAGGGGAAGATGACACTGTTTATTTATCTCTTTGGTTTTTTTCTCTTTGTGTGAGTTCACGAAAGATTTGCAAAAAAGCTTCATTTGATGGCCATGAAAAGATTGTTTGTATCATTTAAGCCAGTATAGCCCTCAGAAAATTGAATTTTGTACATCTCCTGCCTGATAACTTTCTATAATATTTCAGTATGCATTTTTTGTTCCCAAGATGTCATTATTGCTTTATCCTCCAGCTTTCATTAGTAGCCAGTGTCATGTATCTCAGCTTTCTGGAGTTGCTATAAATGGATATCACAACATTTGATAGGCTTCCTAGCAAAAGTGAGAGAGGGGGTAGATGTATTTCCACGGGCTGAATTTCCATCAGATCACAAGATGCAAGTAGGCATTATCAAGAGGATATTTTTCTGGACCTCTCAGTCCCAAGTAATACCTGAAAACTCTAATGGTGGGCCAAATCATGCAGTGGGATCCATTGGGTGAGATATAAACCAGAGATCTGTGGACTCATGAACATTTTCATGCCATGTTCCTCAGGGGCAAAAGCTCTGGGTTGAATGTCATAGCTACTTTTCCAGTGCAGTTTTATAAATATCAGGTTTCTAAAAGGCTAATATAAATGTCCTATACCAAATACCTGGCCATGACACCTGCACTCTGCCATCAGTCAGCTCCCATGAAATATGGGGAATGAAGTTATGCATCTGGTTGTCTCCCACCATAGCTGGCTCTGGTCACTTGAAGAACTTTGGGGTAAAACTGCTCTCTGTGATGTGTCTGTGCATCTCTACCAGTGCTGCTGACTGGACCCACGGCAAAGCTGCAGGATGCAGACATAAGAGATGGTGAGGGCATCAGCAAAACTGCTATTTCCCATGACTGACACACGCATGTTGCACCAGCTGGTGGTGGCAGAGGGGTGGAAACAAATCTTCTTAACATGCACCTGCTAATATAAATTAATTATTATAGTAACAAAGCCAAAGCATGATGCATCTGTTCTCTCGAGTCCATCTTTTATTCTGCTTTTCTTTGTAAGCAGGCAGAAAAACATCACTGCATTTCTTTCTTTTCCTTTGTGCAGTTAGTTTGCTATTTCTGATTTGTCATCACTCCTAATGTTTCATTGACTTCTGTCTGTGACTTGTTTATTCAAAGCAGTACTAAGTGCCTAAGAGTTATTGAACAACTAATATAATGAACAAGTCATTCCAGCAGCAGAGCTGGAGCTTGCAGGAAAAGGTCATGGAAACCCTGGGCTGAGTTGTAGGTTGGAAATGCATACATGGTCTGTTCTTCTATCAGCAAAGCTAGAAGCCAAATATAGGAAGGTGTGTGTGGTTGCATGGTTGTGTGGGAGAGCAGGGATGCCTGGCATGAGATGTTTATGCAGGATGAACTCCTGGTTGGGGAAAAATATAAAAATTGGTTATTAAAACTGCTGCAGCCAAAGGAGTGAAATCTCACCTGCAGTAGGAGATGTGGGAGAAACTGTGTTTTCTCCACATCTCTTATTTACTGAATGTATTAAATGTCCTTTGGTTGACTCAGCTTGGTTTAGATTGGGGTCTGCTCCACAATGTTGTACTCAAGGGAGGCTCATCAGCTGCCTTGTAGCAAGGTTCTACTGGCTGCAATAGGTTATCTCAGATCAAAATATAATTTCCCTATCTTTAGAAACCTATTAATAAACTTGGTGGACTCTTGGTGACACGTTGAATGTGACAATTTCCTCCTACCTGGAATTGCTGTTTTTTGCAGGGCATGCTGCTCAGTGAAACCACCAGTAAAATCCGTTCAGAAGAAGGGAAAATGTGTGTGGGAAAAGGATTTTATAATTCAATCTGTGAAATTAAAATATCATTGCCAATATTTTGCACTTCTGTCACCTCCATTGAAAGAAAAAATGCAACCTGGCAGTGGGCTGGAAAGGGGCCCCAGACTATTTCCCTGTGTTTCAGGGAGGAGTTGGATGGTCATCTGACTCCAGCTGTCCGGGATCTATAGAGCAGCAGCTTGTACCCTCTGGAGATCAGTCAGATCTCATTAACCTGTAGCCAGTTATTTGTGCAGCTCTGAGCTCCCCCTTAGTGAAAAGAAGGCAATTTGCTGAATTTAGGTGTTAATCTTTTAGCCTGTTCCATAAAGAAAGGTATGTTTGGGATGGAGAACATATTCCTGGTAACTCCAGAATCACAGTCCAGTGGGTTTAATGGTGGATTTGGGAGTGCTGGGTTAACAGTTGAACTCGATGATTTTAAAGGTCTTTTCCAGCTTCAGTGGTTCTATGATTGTATGATAGATGAGATGAGATTGAATGCATACCCTCTGTGTTTGAAACATGCCCAGTGGATTTTTATAACTCTGCCTTCTGATGAGTTACATCATTTCGGCAAATTTAAGGGCTGCTTGTCCAGAAAGAGATCCAGACAGCTCATGAGACTTTAATCCCAGTCACCTCTTTATATGTGTCCTTAGCTGGAACAAACTAAAGAAAGCTGCATTTTCAACCTATTGGTGATCCTTTTAAATTCAATATTACAATAACATCACAGGTTTTTAGCACAAAAATGTCAAGGTTCTTACAGCACTAAGTCTTGGGGCTATAAACATTTATACTAGCATGCTAAAGAGATTTGGGCATAAGGGGCCATACTGGCATCAGGGAGCAGCTGAAAATATGAGTAGGCTAACATTAGATTAAACAGAGGCAGGCAGTAATTTAATTGGCATTTATACGTTGAGAGAAGGAAAAAATAGTAAGTTAAAAAAAGAAATGCGGCTAGGAAGCTTTTGGAAATCAGGGAGGTAATTTGCTTTCCAAAATGATTCACAGCATCTCGTGTTAGCTAATTAACAAAACAGCAGGTTTGTGAATTTAACGGCAGCGGGGTTAGGGCTCCGTGGGCTCGGTTCTCATCCAGGCATTCACTGGGGTCTGTTCAGCCCCCTCAGTGCTTTTGCTCTGCTCTTTGGCATCTGGGGGAGCCTGGCCTCTTTCAGAGGGCAGAGTTACAAGTGGCTGCATTCTGAGATAGGAGCCAGATGAGGGTGAAAGGGGCAGGTGGAGAGGCAGGAGATTATCCATTGACTGGCATGACTCAGCCATCCATAAAATGATTTTCATTAATGTTTAATGCGTGTCAAAAATGTCAGCATCCGTAAGAGAGGCAGATAAATTATTTAGTCCTGTGAGTGTCTTGCCTTCCCCCTCCCACTGATGTATGTAAAATGTTTGCCTTGGTTTTGTTTGGATGTGGGATGCTGGTGGGGGAGTTAAAGGGATTGCTGTTATACCCAGAGTGTTTCCTGGCCAGAGCCTCGGAGGAGCTGCTGCTGCTGCTGCCGCTTCGCAGTTCAGCTCTTGGTCAGAGAGATGTGGGCAATCTGAAGCCAGCTGCTGGGCTGGCATTGGTTGTGGATTGGTTTGCAGAGGAGCAGACCCCGGGAAATTGTAATAAAGACAGAAGAGTGGGGTGTGATGGGAGGTCCCAGGTAAGGGCTGTGGAGGCGGCTCTTGGAGTAGCCCAGCATCACAGTGCAGCCTGTGAGCCTTTCCCTGGCTCCTGATGGGCCTGCCTGATGTGCCCCCGAGCTCTGCCTGATGTGAGCTGGAGTGCTTTCTGCTGCTCTTCTTGCTGCCTTGGTTTTGCTGGGTTTGTGCAAAGATGCATCACCCAGAGACCTGCAACTGCCCTGTTTGGATGAATTGTGTCCTCCTCAGGGGTGGGAGCAGCCTCTGTGATCCCACCAGGACTTTGGCTACTCTCCCTGTACTCCCTGTACCCCTCTGCAGGGACGGTTTCTACTTTTGCCTGCCCTGTGTCAAGAGCTTAGGGCATGGATCTTGCTTTATCCCTAACCAGGGAATTCATGCACAAGGAAGGGAAAACTCCCCTTTGAATTGCAGATCCAGGTTTTCTTTTATTCCTTTTATTTTCCCTTTTTTTTTTTTTTTTTTTTTTTAAATCAGCTTCCCAGGACGACACAATAGCTGCAAGCTGAAATCATAAGCCCTGGCAGAGAGAAAGAGGGTCCAAAGGAGATGAGCAAAGGCAGAAATGTATCCGGTCAGAAGGGATTTGAGGCGACGTGAGACAGGGGAAATGTAAGCCTAATTAATTGTGAGGTGCTGGTTTGTGAATGTTGAATGAACCACAGTCAAAAATGACTAATTTAAAACCCACTCTTACATTCATACTTGACACAACCATCCTTCCTGGACAGGGATTTTTCTGAAAGCAATGGGAACTTTGTCAATCTGTTTGGATGGGGCATGTTAAACTCTGTCAGAAAAATTAAAAAGAGAAAATGTGGAGTGTTTTTAAGCATGGGGAGGAAATGCAATTGCCTTGTATTTTTAGGATGTTTTTGTCTTTTTTAGGGCAGTCACAGGCTTTGGGACAAGGATTTCAATTGGCCTCTAATTAAAGTTGCTTTCTTAGTGTCTGGCATGAAATCCCCCTGAGAGGCAGATGTTTGCAAAGCACACTTGGGGCGCTGGCATATGGTTCCTTTGTATGGCTGGCGTTTCAGCAAAGTGCCTCCTCAATGTTGTACATAATTAGATATTTTATTTTATTTTTTTGTCCTGGAGAAGTTACTGATGGCTGGGGACCTCCAGGATGTGAGTAGGAGGCTTTCTGGGATAGGGGTGGAAAACCCTAAGCACGTCACTGCTATGTGACAGGTGTTGGCATAAGCCCTTTTGCAGCTTTTTGGGAAAAGCCTGTTGACTAAACCAGTGCCAGTTAAAGGATACTATTCTAACCTACAGAATGTAATAGAGGATGGGACCCGGGGTACCCAGCCTCTACAGCTTCAAAGAGGGCTTGCATCCTTCATGCAGGAATCCATCAGCAATTCTAAACTTTTTATGGGATTATAAAATTCTGAGGAATGTTTCCATAAGAAACCCAATTGTAATTGAGAGGGGAGTGAAATGAAAAGAAAATATTCATGCACACTTGGCCTGAATAGAGACCATGGCCGTGTTTAAAATGTGACTTCAGATTACAAATGGCCCATAGCTGTTTATTAACACCATAAAAGACTGTTGCATCTGGGTGGTCACTAAAGTGCAGAGCAATCTGTAGATCAGAGCAATCTGTAGATGGCAAGAAACTTAACCACTAAAAGCTCAAGGTGCTGAATATACTTATTTCCCTCTAGGGCAGCACATCTATCCCTTATACACTTAAGAAATAAAACACAGGATTTTGTGTCCGATGATCTAATTTTTCCAGTTCTCCTAACGTTTCCCATTCCTTCCCAGAAAGTCCTTTCTGTGATCACCAGAGCAAGTCTTTCCTACTGTGGATGCCTCATTTTTGCGTGTCTATAAAAGTGCACTGCAACAGTTCCCTGCCTCAGAGAACTCGGAGAGGTTTTTTCAGACAAAATTAATTCATGTTTGAAAGGTGCTTTTGAGGTCTGTGAACCTGACTGTGCTTTACTAATGTGGGCAGTCATTATTTCCGTTCTGTAGAGAGGGAAACCAAGATCTGGCACAGTTAAAACAGCTTGTTCAGGATCATAAAGCAATTTAGGAGCAGAACCACAAATAGAGCCAAGTCTTTTGACTAGCAGTCAGATGTGCTGTCCACAGGGCTACCTATAATGTCTAATTATTTTTCTAAGTGTAAGAACTGAAAGATCTCAGCCTGATTCCAAAGTCCTGATGAAAATGAAAAGGAAATGTACAAAAGATTGACTCACAGCCATTGCATTCTCTTGGCATCTCTATTAGTGTATGTTTAAAATGAAATGAGTAAAATCCCCCATGGATGAAGTTGAAGCAGAGCCTCCGCTGCAGATTGTGCATAAATTCAGTATCCTTGTGATGCTTTGAATGGTTTTGTGGCACATGAAAAGGCAAAGCCTGGCTGATGGCTTAGGTGGGATACACAGGGTGGGATGTTTTGGGCTTCAGATGCTGAACACAGCTTATTAGAGGCCACACGTGCACACAAGCTAATGAATTTGCATGCTTGCTGCAAGGCTCTCTTATCTTCCTTGAGACCTTGCCTATTCTTTGGCTTGGTTTCAAGCTGAGGCTACTGTTTAAATGTGTGGACATTCAAAGGCTGTGCTGGGAGGCTCAATGCTGCCAAGTACCCCGTGGAAGGAATAACAATCTCGGCAATTAGCAAGGTCCCCCAAACCCCAGCCCTGCCTCTGTCGGTGTTACAGGCAGGGAGGGAAGGGGCTGTGCTGGCAGGGGCTGTCCCTGTGTGGGGATTTGAGCAGTGAGAAATCAGAGGGACTCTCCTGTTGGTGTAGAGGGGGAGAAAAACAGCCAGACTTCTGACGTACACAGGCAAAATTTGGAAGGGGAAGTAGCCTTTAGTACTGCCACGCCATAGATGTGACCAGAAGGATATTTCAGCAAGCAGAAGTGGTGTATAATTAATGAAAAGAAAGACAGTATGAAGAAACATATAGAAAATGATATTAGTCTTGGACTGAGCCTAACTATTACATATAAACCCAACATTCATCTTTTAATTTTAGAATAAATGCAGCAATGTAATGCATGTGACTTTTGTCTCAGCTGGGATAAAGAGTGTGGCATGTGGTGCAGTGGGATTCGTCTTTTGTGCAGACTATTTGTTTGGTGTCCAAGATGCTTGCAACTTTTGAAGCTATGGTATGGATCTGTGTGTCAGTCTGCAGACTGGATCTGGTGGCTGGACAAAGGAAACATAGGAACATGGAGGGGCACAGCCACCGTCCTTGCCCCAGGGCTGTGGTGCTAATCCAACCTGCCTTTCACCCTGTCCCTGCCACACTCCAGTCTGCAGTCCCAAATGCTTCCTGTGAGACCCCGTATTAGCTTTTATTGGTTATTAAGGAGAAGTATATAGTTCTGGGTTAGTCTTCAGTAATAGTTGGTAATAATATTTACAGCTTAATTGTGTGGTTTTTTCTCTCTGGTGCTGTCTTTAGATTCAATCCAATTTAATTCTTCCTTCCTTCCTCTGTGAAATCAAAGCCTGCTCTTCTGCTGCCTGCAGTGGGGAAGGATGGCAGGAGAGCCTTGCAGGCTCCTGGGGAGCTCAGGGCACCAAAATGCTCTTTCTTTACATCAGGGATCAGGCTGTTGTCCACAGAGGAGCGATTGGCAGATGCAGAGTGTCCAGCCTCATTTATCTCTGCCAGATGGTGCTAAGATACTAGTCCAGAGCACATGTTGCTTCTATTCAACCAAATGCTTGTGCCATGCTGTGGCCTCTCTGCCTTTGAACCAATGAGCCTCAGCCAGCAAAATCCCAGAGGCAAAGGCCCCAGCAGCCCTTGGCTAAGCCCCTCTGTGTGCCTTGTGAAAAAGCAGAGAAATCAAACTGGGAAGGCTCACAGTCCTGCAGGGACAGACAATAGCCTGCAGGAAGGGGAGGAAGGGGTTAAAGGGGGTTTATCACACACAAAAAGTAAATATTTGAGGCATAAATGCAGAAGGAAAGAATAATGGAGAGAGAAGGGCAGGAGGAGGAAACCAGAAGTGTAAAGAGAAGAAAAAGGAGGATTATATTCTGTTGGAAAACAAAGGGATGTTTGTATGAGAAAGACATTGGGGAAATGAGGGTTCAGCTCTGCACAAACTTTCTGTCTGACACTGGACAAGTCAATCTCTCTGTGTCTCAGTTTGCAAAGGCTACAATGGGAATACTAAAGTCTCCTTTGTTCTGCCTCTCTCTGCTCACATCAGACGTCCGTTCTGTTTGTGTGTTGTAGAAAGCCAAGACGCTACAGTACTGCAAAGAGAAATAAATTCCACTGAGACTTGGAGGGGGGGGAAAATAAAAAGGTAGGAAGGCAATAGGTGATGATAAACCTGGCAGATAAATGCCCCAAAAACTGAGGTGTGGGGGTGGGGATATAGAAATACAAGAGAGGCCTTTGCTGGGGGAAGAAGAAGAAATATGGACCAGATTAATCCTACTGTTGCATCCTGGACTCCAGTGGGGTTCCTCGAGGGATGGGTTTAGCCCAAGGAGTTCAGTTTTGTTTGGTTAAAGAAACTTTATGCCGAAGTTTTTAAATAGTCAAATCTGTTCTGAGAACTATGAGAATGTGGGCTGCCTTTCCTGAAACATTGCATGGGACTTGGGATGAACAACTCTTGCTGAAGGCATCAGGAGCCAAGTGATTAAGCCCCATGCAGTGCTCTGACAGGAGGCCTTCTTCTTGCCTACGCATACTTTTTTTAAGTATAGAAAGTGTTTCCATATTTCCAGCAGCTGATCTTTATTTGAAGCCAAGAGCTGCATTTTTCAGATTAGAACTGAAGCTTTTCTAGGAAAAGCCACTCTGGAGCAGACCATTGATCCATCTAGCCCAAGACGGTGTCTCCAGCAGAGACCTTGCACTCTGCTTTGAGAAAGAAATGCTAAAGCTCACGGGGCTCTCTTTGGGGATAATTTATTTTTCACTCCAAGAGTTAGAGCTTGGCTTTCACTTCAAAGTCTGTAGGCTTACATTCTTTCCAAAGCTCTTGCTTATTTTATTAATCTTTACAGTTCTCTGGACATGTTTGTTGTTTGCTGATCTCCAACCTGCTCAGGAAGCCCCTTGAGCTGCTGACTTCCATGTCCTTCGGCAGAGAGCTCTCCAGGCCAATAGGGGCATTTGTGCAAGGGAAAAACAAATTTTCTCAATTTCAAGATTGCTGCATTTACCGTGGAAGCATGTCTTAAGCTTCTCAGTTCACCCATCTGGCTTCTCATTACAGCATCTCATCTAAAACTGTGAGCTGCCTCTGCCACCCAGGGAATCCCTGCTAGGAGATGTTCTGTGCATGTGCGATGCTGCTCTGCCCTGATACATGGATCAGCCATGCTGAGGATCCACTCTTAATTCTTCAGTGCTTCCAAGAACACATTATGCTGTCAGCTGCTCAGGCTGCCATGGTGTGCTTTCTTCTTGGATCACTGGAGTAGTAAAAGTTTGTGGCCAGTCATAGCATCCCTGCTCCGTGGATTGCACACTAAGCCAGGATGTGATGGAAGCGTGAGGGGCTGCAGGGTGACTGGGTCACAGCACCATGCTCTATGTGCCTCTCTTTGGATAAAGAGGTGATTGCAGTGCTCGAGTGTCTTGGCAGACCCTGCAGGTAGAAAGCAAGAGGGGCTCTGTTGTGTAGTCCCACATTTATGAGGATGGTGAACCAGCAAACCAATGCATAGACAATAGCAGGATGGCTCAGCCTGCCCTTCCTTCATCCTTCTGTCAGTCTGTGTCCATCTGCTGCAGAAGAGCTGTCCGAGAGGAGCAGCAGAGAGGTATAGGGCAGGCTACAAAGCCTTTGTGTGCACAGCACTCTGCAGCAAAATGAGATGGGGGCTCTGCAGACATGGCCTTGGATCCAGCATGCAAACAAACAAAACAAATGTATTAGAAACAGCTGGGGAAGAGGATGAAAATGAGCATCATTAGGGATATGCTTATAATAACTTATGAACTGGGGAATGCATCATTGCTATGCTGGCCCCTCCTGGAGACAGATTGGCTGTTGCTTTTGGAGTCTTTATTAGAGCTATTGGTTTTCCCATTTATGCATACCTTGCCCCAGCTCTTGCTGGAAACCTGACAGCATGCTCTGAGATGTAGCCTCCAATGCAAGGATTTTGTCAGGAACTGGAGCAACCTCTGGAAGCACTGGCCATGGCTGCATCTGTGGGTCATGAGGTGCCACTTGGTTAAGTACTGTGCATTGCTTTAGGCACTGATCTGTCTTTCAGTTTCCTTCTTCATCCCGAGGGAAGTTTTGCAGCTCTTGGGACTTTTTGTTTTTTCCCTGGTTGTAGGACAGGCTCACAATTTTTCAATTCATTCATCATTTACTTTGGAGTTTGTCTGACCTGTCCTGGGTGATACTGAGAAAGGGGAAAGTACCTGTTGCAGCACTGTCCCCACTCAAATCTTTCCTTGCCTCTCCTGTGCACAGTCAGGACATCGGGGCTGTTACCAGAGAGCCCCTTGCCTGCAGCCTGCCCTGCTACAGCTCAGGAGATGACCATCTTTTAAAGTAATACATTTTTCTCCTGGTCTCCACGTATTTCCTCTGTGAATGCAGTCCTTCCTTGCAGGAGAGTGTCTGAAACTGGCCTTCAGCCCTCAGTATAGTGGGTTCTTGCTAAGAAGTCCTTATGATGTGCTTTACATACGCCTACTGGCTTTTTTTAGCAATGTTCAGAAAGATTTCAGTTCTATACTGTCTGCTGCACAGTTGAGTGCCTAAGAATTGACTTTACAATTTTCCTGAAAAATTTAACAAATACTGGGGAAAATTCAACTTGCACTGACACTTGCAGATCCAGCAGCTGGATAAATTTGGCCCAGTACTCCACCTGAGTGTCTTCAAGCCCTTGTGATGTGTCTTGCACATTTGCTGTTCCCATTTGCTTCATGGTTGGATGAGATGCTTGTGTACAAAGCTTCTTAAATTCCAAATGATGCCTGTGGCTGAGCACTTACTACCTTTGATGTGAAAAATAGCCATAGCCTGGGATCTGAGGGGTTCTTCTTGTTAAGAGGATAAGTTAATAAAAAGTTAACACAGAGTGCACAAAGTCCTGCTTACTTGAACACAGAAAGAATTCAGCAATCAGGACTCGTTTCCCTGGTCCCAAAACACTTTATTGACACAATACACACTTTAGGCATCCTCTGGGACTGTGCTGCAGTGCCTGTTCAAATTGCAGTTACGTTGGTCTTGGCCTTGCATTGAATTACCTCACTCCTTTGAGTGCTAGTTTTCACTAGCTTAAGGCTTAGCTGGTGAGCTTACACATCTCCTGGGGCTGAGTGTGACAGAGGTGACACCTGAGAGCAAGTGGGGACACAGAGAGGTAGCTGTAGCCTTTGGTCACCAGGAAGGGGCATATTTACATGTACAAGACAGCCTTGTTGCACAATCTGACTGTGACTGGCAAAATACAGTAACTCAACCATAATAATACTTAGCACTTGTAGATCGGCTGCAGGTGAAAATAGATGTTTTGGTCTTCATCCTGTCTGTTCCAAATGTCTGCATGGATTGAACCACTTTGCCTTTGCAGGCTGCATGTTGGAAGCAAGAGATGACAATGTAAAGGGGGAGCTTTTATCCCCAGTCCCACTTTTAGACCCAGACGGTCAGGTACCATCTGCTGTGTTCAGCAAGGAGGGTGTGATGGCTGCAGCAATGTTGCCCTGTTTCTAGAAAACTGCTTAGTGAGAAGACTTTCTTAACCCTGGCACCATCTCAGAAGAATGGTGGTTACTGCCTGCCTGTGAAAGGCAGAAAGTGAAAATACAGGGTTTCAAATGTGTAATATTCTTTGGTGAGCTGGAACAAATCTAAGGCCATATGGAAGATCACTTCTCATGATGGCTATTATTCACTACCCAGTGATGGATGAGTTATTTTTCAGGGGAACTGCAGAGGTGTCCTTCAAACCCACCTTTTCTGGGAATGGCAGTGTCTAGCTTGCTCTGGGATGATCCCTTACTGCTGGTCTTTTGCAGAGCAGAGATGCTGCTGGAGCCTGAAACTGTGGGCAGTTCTGTTCCCAACAGAGTAAAAGACTGTGATTTCTTGGGTGAATATTTAGGATACATGAAGTAATTTGGCACTTCAGGGAAGGCAAATGGCCTGTGCAGACATGCTTCATGTGTAATCAAACAGCATGAATTCCCTGAGAATGTGCTGGGACTTCAAACCACTCGTAAGGGGCGTGTCCTCCCTCTGAGTGTGATCCCACCTCGAGCTGTTGCATCCCAGCTGTGCTGTGCACAGCAGAAAGGGGCAAAGGGGAAAAGCCCTTTTTAGGCCAGCCCCTGTGCAAATCTGTCTCAAAGGCTGATGCTAAATGGATGTGTATATGCTATAATGTTCCTTGCAATTTTGCCTGGCTATGTTCAGAACAGTGAAGGAAGAAGGCTCCTGGCTTGCTCTGCAAGATGGGTATCTCCCAGGTGATAGTATTGTGAAAAAGGCAGCAGGGATTAATCTGGTTACTTGGTGGGAAATTGTAGGTACACAGTTTGTGGTGATTGGGAGTAGGGCTGCAGCTGAGCCTCATCCCCAGTGGGTGCAGCTGTGAAAAGCAGGTGAACAGCACTGACAGCAATGAGCCATGGAGTGCCCAGGGTTACTGACCAACCACTAAAGGGAGCAGAGGGCACCCAGGTACAATGCATGAACATGAGAGGTACAAAAGGTTGGGCTAAAGAACAAAAAGGGCAGATGGTTGAAGCCTTCTGAAGTGGTCTGGTGTTACTCTGTATAGGTTGAAGCCTTCTCAAATTGTGTGATGATACTCTGTGTATTGTGGCCGTCTCAGTTGTGATGCACGCTGTGACAGGAAGTTTGTTAACCTTCCAGAACTTCTGAAGGATAGAGCAATGATCTGATTCTCTGTATTTAATTTTTTAAACATATCTCTATTGATGCTACTATAGTTTGTTCAGCAGCCATTTGGGTCTCTTTGTTGGTGCTTTTATGTAATTTATCGCCTTTCTCCAGTCTGATTTTGAGAAGCATGGCATATCCAAGAAGCTGGGAGCAAGAACATGCTCTCTTTTAATGTGACTTTCCTGTTTTTCTGTTTTGCAGGTTCTTTTCGAAACGATGGTTTAAAAGCTGCTGATGTCCTTCCTATACTGAAGGAGAAAGTGGCCTTTGTGTCAGGTGAGCACATCTTTCCTTGATCCCTCCAGCCCATCATGAGCACTGTCTGCCACATCCTCGTCCTTATGATGCTGCAGAGTCTCAAGGGACCAATTTCATGTTTGAACTTGGTAGTACCTAAATTAGCTCTTCTGCTAAGAAAAGGGCTTTATGTGGACCAGGACTATCCAGTAATACTCAGAGCATTGGAAATTCATCCATGTTAATTTTCTTCATAATCTGAGGCAAGGATAAATGAGCAGCACAGGTAGGATGCAAGGCAGCTGCTTTGCTCCAGCCCACATGTGGGCTGTCTCAGCATGAAGGACAATGCAGGGATCCTGCTTTTGGTTCAAGGTCAGTGAATAGCATTCAATTCCTGTATGTAGGAAGCACTCAGGCCTATAAATCACTGGTGTTCCATTTACAGTGCCAATCAGCTTGCAGTTAAAAGTACCATTGATGCTGCATTTACATAATAACTCAGATGCTCAAACTTCTCCTACCGTTCTGTACAAAGATTTACAGCCTTCATTCAGAAGACAAATCTCAAGAATCTGGGGGTGGATGAGGACTAGACAATATGGAAGAGGCTTTGAGAATAGCTTGGATGATATTGCTTCTGGTGTGAATTACAACTTGTCAGAGAGAGGGGGAAGAGAAAGTCTGAAGCAATCAGAATCTTGCATGAAATCACTCAAACTGGCAGCATAAACCCAGGGTATTTCCAGTGGCAGCACTTCTGATGATTACAAACCATTCAGGCTACTTGCAATGAGAAAGCCTCCATCAAGAACAGCCAGCTCCTCTTGTTTGCAGTCTTTGCTTTTTTTTGTTTCCTTTGTCTCCACAGTAATGCTGACTGCAGAAGGGAGAAGGTTGCAGCAAGGCTGTTTGGTGCCTGGACTCTTCCTCCCTGGCTCTCTCCACAGGAGTTGAGCCCTCAGTCCCATAAGGATGGGGTTCATCACTGTGCTGAGCCATGGAGGTGTCATCCAGGCAAGAACAGCTTTCCTCTCTACGATACCTGGTGTGAGATGTCTTCCCATATTTTAACAGTTAATAAATAGCCCACAGATCACAAGTCCAGGTGTGACTTGGGGAAACAATTTGAGGATCTATAAATGTTGACTAAACTTTCATCAATTACATGAAAATCGAGGAGTTTGAGAGAAGCTTCTGAAACACCAAAAGTCTTTTGTGAAAACCTGACACTATCCCAACAGTACTCACATGCAGGAGCACTTTATCTTGCACTGAAGTCTTATTCTGAATGTCCTGAAATGTTTTACAGGGTTAGCTTTCTCTACTCCGAAGAGGGGAGCACAGTCATAAAAACACAGCATACCTGCACACTTGTTTGAGACACAAAAGCTGAACTGGGTGCTCTGGGGAAGTGGAGGGGAGGAATTTATGCAGAGACTGTACTGCAATTTAGTTCTTGGCTGCTGCTGTTGCTTTGCAGGGAAATGATTGCAGGATCATTTGGTAATTCATGGAATATTTATTAATGACAACCTGTCTGGATTGTTTATGTAGCCCCTTCCACTGATGGTGCCTGTGTTCAGCTCTGAGCCAGAGGGTCTCACATCAAATCATCAGCTCGTTAGACACTGTCCTGTGCCAAGCCTGCCTTGCGGAGGGGGGTGTAAAATAAGCAGTGCCAGCACGATCCCCCAGGCTTTCACACCATGATCTGCTGCGGGCAGGGTACAGCTTGCTCCATATAGACTCACCAGCCTCCAGACTTGGATCTGCTCAAAATGTGCCGTTCCTGACACAGCTAGAGGTCCTAGGATTTACACCTCCTCTTCATGGTCTCCAAATGCAATGACTATGGGCAGCAGTTCCCTTTGCAGGCAGAACACTTTGAGTTGCTGGTGTTCACTGCAATAGCCCCAGCATTCCCTTCCAGCCCACAGTGTAAGTACTGCTTAATGTTCCCCTGGACTGTTGTAATAAAGCAGATTAAGGAAATTATTTTAACATTTCAGCTGATGACTAGGTTCTTTTTAATTAAAATGGAATAATTTCCTAGAATATTCTTTGAGCACAGAAGAAAGTTTTTGACAAAAAAGAAAAATCAAATACCTGGATTTTCCAAGATCAACAAAAAAAGTTACGTAGGTAGCACAGACTCTGGGAGCACATCGTGTTTTAATCATGCTTCCTTGAGGAACAGGAGAGTTTTATTGAATCTTCTTCAGAGTTTAATGCTGCAGTTAATTTTAATGATAACAGTACAGTAAAGTTGTCAAGGGGATTCTCCTTACACCAGCAGAATTTATCAGCACACACAAAAACTCTCAGCTGAGCATGTCAGTTACAGAGTTTATTGCTTTTCTCATCAGCTGTGGCTCACCAGCTTGTTTGTCTGTGATCCAACAGGAAAATTGCAGAGAACACACAAGACCCCTCAGGCAGGGGCTACACTTTGCTTTGTGTTCTGGTGTGGTGGATGCTCCACACCTGGGCCCTGCAAAGCAAAAGGGCAGAACAGGCAGGCAAGGCAGAGCGGCTGCCGCCTGCTCCAGAGCAAGCACAACAGGACCTGCCTGCACAGCCGTGTCATTTCAGAGGAGCACTCAGGCTCTCACAAGTGCACTTAATTTCAGAGTTGACATACAGCTCTAACTGTCTGGGCATGGATTCATCCGGCCTAAGTGCTGTCTGGGGCGCTGTGCCTGGCACTTCCCCTCAGCTGAGCCGGCAGCGAGCAGCAGGCGCAGGGCTCTGCATCTGCATCCCTGCACCGCAGGAAAGTTGAGGGGTGGTGGATAATATCAGGACTTTTTCCTGGAACTGGTTCTTGGTTTCTTCCAGTGATCTCATCTGTGAGCTAGACTGAACCTGAACAAAGTTCACATGTGTGTCTAAAGAATACCTGAAAATCCCATTCCATACCTCCTGTGCAGAGCGATGGACTGAGCAGTTGTGGGTGAGGTGCATCCCAGCCATGGCTGATTGCTTCCATTGCTGACCTTCTGGAAGCAGATTAAGCAGGGGGCTGGCAGCGGGGAGGCTTTAGCCACCTGCTTGTTGTCTAAACTCTCATAAAATCTTGGCTTTGCCTGGGTGGTTCAGTGTGTCGCTCCCAGCAATGGAATGGCTTTGGGAACCATTAGGGAATGAGTTACAAGCCAGGGACTGATTTTTGTGTTCTGAGAGGGAGATGGAGGCTGAGGAGAAGAAATAAAACAGGTTGTAGATTATTTTAGGTGCTTTTTTTCAGTGAGAGGTGGTGAAATATTTTGGAAACTGGGCTTATAGTCTTTCTTGGGAAACAGACGCTGTTTTAGAAGAGTGGTGTAAATTGGGGCGTTGTTCAGCTGCTTGATTATATTTATGGTAAATTTTCTATTGATCAGGGTAGTACGAAATGAAGCATATGAACTTTTGGGAAAGGGAAGGGAATTTGTTACCATGTTGCCTTCCCATGCATGGAAATTTTCATGCACTTAGGCTATAAAAAGCTTGGTAGTTGACTGATGTCATGGGTCTTGCTGAAAGCATTTCCCCACATCCCACCCTGAAGAGTTTCTCAGGATCCTTCCCGGTATTTCCGCTCCCCGGAGGGCTCGGAAGAGCGGTGGCGCGTGGGCTCCTGCTGTCACCCAGGTACTGTCTGCTCATCTGCTGAGGCAGGAGTACAAAGGAGGAGGCTGGCCAGGTTTCTGAGAGCGTGGTTGAGCACAGAGGAATCAGCAGCAGAAGGATGTAATGAGCTGGTGAGCTGCTGCAGCTGTGACAAGCAGAGCTCCCAGCTTGTGTCTGCGAAGCAGGAGGTTCTCCTGTGTGCTTTGGGCACCAAAAGGGCACAGAGCAGGGAGAAGTGGATGCACTGACAGCTGAGCTATCTCCTTCCTTTGATAGCCCACTGTCACCAACCCCACATCTCATGTGGAACCTCATGTTCTGAGTCATAGCAACCTCTGAACCTGACTGAGAACCTTAAGGAAAAGCAGAGATTTCCTGAAAGGTCTTTCAGAGAAGAGAAAGGAATTTCAATGTAAATAGATCTAAAGAAAGGACAGCTTTACAATTAGGTTCCACCAAATTTAGGCCAGCAGGATGAATGAAAGAGGAAAGCTCAGAGAAGAAGACACTGACCTTCCCAAGGACACCACAGGTCACTTAGTGCCAGAGATATCACATGTGGAGGTGCATGTTTTTTTCTTTTTCTGCAGTAGATGCACTTCACTCTTCAGAGAAAGGGTTGAAATGAGACCCCCAGTGACTCTGGGAACTGAGAGTTCACATCCTGGTTTCAGGAGGTCATAAATGCTGATTTGTGGACCCTGGAATTTGTATTGGGTCAGGAATAAAATTGACCAAAATATCTAATTTTTGAGTGATGTAAACATTTTGTATTTACACAAAAAGTTTTGATTTAAAATAAAAATTTCCATTCTCCTTTTCCTCTGGGATGGAAATTTCAAAAGAAACATCAACAATTCTTCTATATTTTGTTACAGAAAAATATCTTCCTTTTTATACCATTCCCTGGTGTAGTTTGAAATCAACAGAGTTCAAAAAAGGGAAATCTGCTATTAGAAAAATATGGCATTCCTTGACTATTTCTCCATGCTTGTCTCAAATGAGGAAGAGAAAGAGTGTGTTATCAGGGTGAATCTGTCCTCTCTTTGTTTCTCCTTATTCTGTACAGCTTCTAGCCCTGTACCCTGGGGTGTGGGTTTGGAGTCTGTACCACTATCAGCAGTGACTGGCATCGCCACGTGCTGTGGCTTATTGGCCAGTATGCATTTAAAATTAAAGAAGTACCCCAAAATACTTGCATAAAGCAGTGAAAATCAATTGCAAGACACAACAAGTTGTCTCTTTAAATCCATGCAGTGGCTTTGGGCGATTGCAGAACAAATCTACTTGATAGGAAAAGGGATCACTCAGTGGCTGCTCTGGACATCCCGTCTACAGCCTCTGACTTGGTCTGCCAGGAGATCTTCTGGTGAGATCAACTAGCCTTGTTTTTGGAGTCATTAACCCTAAATGTAATGTCATGAGTGTTTGCCATTAGAATTTGATTTGGGGAATTGACTCTGAGACATGGATGCTGCAAAGAGCAGCACTGTGGATGATCAGGCTCTGGTGATTGCACTGCAGCTGTGTTAATTGGCTTGTTGTGGGAGCTTAAATTTCCATCACTTGCACTAGAATTACGTGATTGGAACCAGCTGAACTGGAGGGTGGTCACACAGCTAATCCTGTGTATGACCCTTGCAACAAATTACTCTATCTTGAAGTTGCAGGAGTTTTAGTACAGAAGTCTGCTCACAGTAAGTCCAGTAGCAAGCAGACTCGCACAGAGCTCAGCTATGATAGAGAAAGGAATGTTATTTTAAGACTCTGGATACCAATTCCTTGATACTTTCCTTTCCTAGGAAGTCTGTCAATTAGATTTAGAAATCCAGAGTGTATTGTTTATCACTGTATTGAAGTGCCTGACATCAGCTGATCTCCGTCTGTCTCCTGGCTCTCTTCATTATAATTCATTTTTTCACCATATTTTGGACTGAAATACCTGATGAGGATTATTTCAGCTCCTCTGGAAACTCACTTATGGTCTCAGTAGAGTCTACAGCATCAAGATTGATCAGCTTATGATCTGCAGGGTCAGATGAAGTGGTGCATTCACTTGAACTGCAGTAGACATCTGAACAGGGGCCAGAGACACCGTGTGCTGCTTCTGTTTCCGTTGCTGCTGTGCTGCAGGATGTTAGACAAGGTTCTTGGGAACCTTTACATGTGTGGACCTTTGCCTGTGTCTCTGGCTAATCCTTGTGAATTCATGCTTATGAAGAGAGCGCAAAAGGAAGCAGAGGGTTTGAAACCCTTAAACGTGAATCTTTGCAAGCAGGTAAGGATCGTGGTGGAAGGGCTGATAGAACTGGAGAGAGGCAGCTTGAAAACAGAGCTTGATAAAATCATTATCTGCTGTATACAAGAAGTCTGCATTAACGGAAACTAATAATTTCCTGTCCTCAACAGGAATACAAATAGCTGGAATTTCAGTTTCTTGTGTATTAACAGGGATGGCTGTGCCTCAGGACATAGAGGTTTTGAGATTGGTAAAGCCTGTACACAGAGTTCATATCACTAACACTTTGAGATGGCCAATTTCTTGTCTTACTGTGGGCAGTTGGGGCCACTGTAGGCAGAAATATCTGGGCCCATCACTAAAAGGTGTTCAGGCAGCTGCCAGAACAGGGATCATGCCACTGGAGTCTCTTTCCTCTTGGTTGCAGGCTTGACTGGAAAAGTGGTCATCAGAAGCCCACTAACTGTGCTGCCTGCCTGCCTGCCTGCATGCGGGTTTTCTTTTAATGTGGAATGCATCACAATGCCTTGTGCCATCACTGCAATTTCCCCTGCATGATTTGTGGAGGAAGAATTATGTGATCTTACTTGTGGGAATAAACCCTGAATTTAGCCGTGGGTTCTTATAGGATAGAAGAAAGGGAGATGGGAAGAACCGGCAAGGAAGCCACTGACAGGAAGGGCCATCAACAAAGGATTTTGTAAGAGAAATGCAAGGCATACATGGCTAAATATTTGTTCTCTGTGTACTCTGTGCCCTGAAGAGCATGTGTTTTTCTAACTCTTTTTTTCCAGAGCACTAATAACCATACCATCTGTTTGCCTCTCTAAATCAGAGCAAAGCTCATGAAAAATCAACTTGAAAAACAGTAAGAAATTATCAGCTGTTTGTTTTAGCATTTAATAACTGTAATTAGCAAACCTAATGACATGTTTGATTATTTCATCACAGTTCTTCGAGTCCAAGGGGAGGCAGGAGATGAGACTTATTGATTAGAGCAATTGAGACTCCTGGCTTCCTTCTAGTTTTTATTGTCTTTTAAAACAATGTGCTGAGTAGCTCTCTGAAGACTGTGCATGTACAATTGGTGTGGAGATGGTGGCTGACTTGGGGCAGGATTTATCTCCTTGAGTGGATTGGTAACAAGCAGAGTCTGAAGCACTGTGAAGTTCCAACACAGTGGATCAAGTCAGAAAACCTCATTTCTCCTGGTTCTTCAAGTGACTCACTGTGGCATCTGGGCTGAACTTCTTCCCCTCTTAGTACTTTAATATTCCCTTCAGTAAAAAGATAATAATAAAGAAAAGGAATGGTATAGACAGATTCCCTGCACAGCCGATGCCAGAAGGTTTTCTTCTCTTTTATTGTGTGTTGCTGCTTCTCAGCAAGCTCCATTAGAGAAGATGGGCATCCTTATGTAGGCATATTCAATGGTGGCAATATCCCCTTCAGTCTTCCTAGAAAAGCAGAGATTTTGAGTTACAAAATGTAACAAAAACTCTGCATATTATCAGTATTTAAGAGAGTAAACCACAGTTACTGAACTCTGCAAGTCTGACAGTGAATTAAACACACAGTGTTTAATTAGTGTTTAATAGTTTGTTCTAGAAGAAATCTGATGTTTCTTTATACAGCCTCTTGGTAAAATTGTAAATTATGTAGGCATTCATAAAAATTAGTGATTTCTCAGTAACTAGGATTGCATGGACTTGAAGGAAGCAATTGAAAGATTCTAATATGTACAATGTATTTGTAATAACTTCACTCTATTGCTCAAAGCCTAGAGCTGCACTTTTATCACAAATGAGAAACATTTGTTTCTAAACTTAGCATGTCTTGATATTTTACCCAAATCTCCTTGTTTCTGTGTGCTGTAGGACTAGAAGGAATCAGTCCGGGTGCTTATTTATCCTTCCATCACCCAAAAATGTCAAACTGGGTCATCATGTAACCTTCCTCCTCCAATGAGAATTAACCCATTTTCTCTGCTCTGTCCTGGTAACTTCTGACCCTGTGCCTGAGCCTTATTTATCCTGCTCCCCTGAGGACAGTTTAGATGAACTGTTGAGGGATAGTTTTTATCCTGAAGCAAAGACAGGACAGGAATGTTCTGGATCCTATTTTCTTTTCTGTAGCTGAAATCTTTGGGTTGCTGTTACTGAAGGGATCAAGAATTTTCTGACTTAATGTTTTTAGCCTACCAGAATTCACACAGGTTTCTATTTATTTATTTTGTAGAGCTCACTTTGGTGGAATGGTAGGTGTTAAAGGAGTCCCTGACCAGAAACACAGTTTTTGGTTTACGAAGCCAAGGTGAATGGACAGCATCAGAGTGATTAGTGCTGCTGGGCTGTGGGAAGCTCATGGCCCTTTCCAGGTGTTTCATATCCTCAGAGAGGATTATAAATGTGGGCTTGGATGTCTTCTGATCTCAAATCTTAGTGCTTTTCCACGTTGTACAAATATTTAAATTCTTGTGAATGAAGGAGAGGGAGCCTGAATGAGTAGTGGGTAGCGTGTTCTTCTGGGATGCAGTTCAAGTTGAGGTCTCTGCTTCAGCAAATATCTGGAAGCTTTTGAAAACCTTGGTTACATCTAGATATGATGGGAAATGTTTCAAAACCTTGAAAAGCCTCTTGTGTTGAAAAAATATTTCCCTCCAGCTTTAGTTACTTGCATTGGTTTGCCATTCTATAGGCTGGCTTGCTTTTCTGTTGGACACATGTCATGGATGATATAATGGTTTGGCATTGATGTGGTATGTGAAATAATCTCAAGAAAGGGAAAATGTACTCTAAAATGAGGAAGCTTTTTTTCATAAAAAGATGAGTTTATTTCCTTGTAAATGGAATCCTTTTTTAAATTATGCTCCCATTTTCATCCTATGTGGCAGAGGCATGGATCTGCCAAGGTGACACTGAATTCCAGTGGGCCTTCCTCACCTTCGTGGTGTAAAGCCAAAGGCAAATAGAAAGCACAGAGATTTGGGTGGAGATTAGGCAGGACAATTTTTGTACTCCATATGTACCCCTGTCTGCATGAGGGCTCAAAATAAAGATGACATCTGTTGTTTGCCTCTCCATTTGTATCCCTGGACTAATCAGACACAACCTGGCTCCAATGGAGACTTGCACAATGTAACCCTTCAGGTGCATTGCATCCACTGAAAACCATGGGGTACCACTGGCATCTCTGTTTGTAGAGATGAAGTTTGTGTAAGAGACTGTCTTGTACGGGCAGCAGTGCTGTAGAAGACTCTTTAGACAGATCTTAGCAATTAAAAATTATCTGTATTTTAAGAAAACATATATAGTAACAAGAATGTGCCAGTAGCACAGACTGCAGGTGTCCCAAGTTCTTAATGAGAGAGCACAGTGTGGATCAGTGCCAGAGATGTTCATGTCCTTGTGTAGCTTTTTCTTCTTGTTGGCCAAGTAAATTAGCTCAGAAAGCACATGGGTTTCCTTTCTCAGAAGTGATATTTCTGTTAAAGGGATTGTACTTTCCATTGAGAAGTGCAAACTCATGTGCATTTTTGCAGCTTGTTTGCGAGGTCCTTGCAGTTCTGTACTAGCTTTTTTGAGCTGTAGTTTAGCTGTAACTTTTCCCTAGATAACAGTGCAAACATGTATCTGACAACACAATTCCTGGAAAAAATCCTGAGAGAATATGTAAAGAAAGAACTAAACATTGAATGAGGTACTAGATTTCAGTTTCACTCTTCTTAAACTTTATTTACAGGAGAGAATAAAATAAGGTGCTGCAGAATAGATTATATTTGCCCCTATATTTGTAGTTGTATAGTTCAGGGTAGAGTTATTCCTTTATAGCTAATCCTTTAGAAAATTGTTGTAAAAGATAAAGGGCCAGACACTGACAGTTTAAAATAAGTGATTT
>VYZP01068920.1:1238-14473 GCA_013400635.1 Hypocryptadius cinnamomeus | reverse complement strand
GGGGGGGTCGGGGTGGGGGGGGGTGGGTGTGTGAATTCTTCTGAGAACTGCTGTGAAATATATATATTGGGAATTAGAATTTTATTGCCTCAGGTCTCCATTAGCAGTAGCACCATGATTCCTTGGGAAGAGGGAAGACTGTGCTATATCCCTGGTATAAAGGTGTGCAACTACATCAACACAGGAGAAAGTGGACACAAAGCATCAGGTGTAAAACTTCAATAAACATGTAGCCAACTTTACCAGAAAAAATTTTCCAATATTAATACTTCTATTGTTGACATATTGAGATTTTGATGTTTAGGGTTATGTTTTGGTTTGGTTTTTTTGGGGGGGTGGTTTAATTTTTGGTTTTTTGTTTGGTTTTCCTTGGGGGGAGGAGGTATCAGAGAGAACAGAGTGCTGGCAAAGAAATAGCTGAAATTTCACTGAAAATTCCTTTTAGCTTTTTTTCCAGATTAAAACCAGCTTTTCAGCAGCCATGATAACTATTCTCTCATTTCTATATTGAATAAACCCTAAAACAAATCTGATTTCAAGCCGGTAAGTTTTGCCTAAGTCCACTTTATCCCTAGCTGGCTGTATATTTCTAGGGAGGGTTGTTGTCATTGCGTAATCTGTGCTTAAACATGACCCAGGTTCAGGTTTTCTCTTGAGGAGTCCTAGTCTTAATCAATAGGTCTGATTTATGAAGAAAGCCTGGACAGACCCTGATAATAGAAAATTATTTTAAGTTCTGCTTGAACTCACATCCAACCATATCACATTTTATGAGAGGCAAATATATACTTACAGGGTTTTGGCAAGTATTTTCCACTTTCTGCACTCAACATTCTAGAGAAAATGAGAATTAAAAACTGGATGGAGACTTACACAAAACATTGTTCGGGGGCAATCAATTAAAGTTGAAGCCATTTTTATATTGCTTCAGGAATTCCAGGCACATTGGTTGTGCAGTGAATGTTGATGTCAGCCTCAAAACCTCACTTCTTCACCCCCAAAGAAGTGCTGCTTATTAACACAAATTCCCTACTGTCCTTGTCCAAAATATGCTGTGAAGTCTTTTGTCTCTTTAGGTCTAGTGAACAATAACCTGGAGAATTGCTCCAGGGAAGCAACTTAGCTCAGACCACATTCCATGAAAAAAATTGTTGGAGGATATTTCCGTCTTCCATAATCAAAAAGGGACAGCGTGCAGAATGAGATGCACTGAGATTGCAATAAAAGACAGTACGTAGTCCTCCTGGTGAGCTAAAAGAAGTAGGTGCCAAATGAAACTATCATTAAAAATGAATGAGCAGCATGAAGAAGTGTGAGCTTTAATTGATTTAATTTGTTTTTATGACAAGGATGTGATCAAATGGGCAGTGATTTGTAGCTTTCCTGAATGAGAGGGACAAAAGCTGCGCTACCTGGTGGGAACAAGGATGACTGATGCTGAAAGGCACCAGCAATGTCCCAGCTACTGTCATTTCAAATCATCAATATTTGAAGTCAAGATACTCTAGCTGTTCATTTCAAGAAAAAGTTCCCCTAAAAAAGTTTTGTGTAAGCTTTCATGGATTTTTTTTAACCCTGAGAGAGGCAGGCAGTTGATTGTAGTCAAGAAGGGCTGACAGGGAACTCTGTGGCCGCTCATGTTTATCACAAGCTGACAGTGGGCTCCCAGAGGCTGCTTCCTGGATCTGTGCCAGGGAGCAAAGGAGAGGACAGGCAGGTGGGCTGCAGAAACATATCCTGCACACCAGCCAGCATGTCTACCTGCTCCTCTCCTTCCATGGCCCCCACAGTGCCCTTTCCTTGTTATCCCCAGCCAAGAGCCTGGTGTGACACTTTGACAAGACACCCGGGTACTCAGCTTTGCTGCGGAAGGGGCTTAGTAGCCTCAACAGGGATTCTTTTTGCAGGACGATCTCAGAGAAGCAGGGTTGGCCAGCAGGGGTGAGGCAGGCCCATGCCAGTGCGTGCAGTGCACCATAGGAGGATGGACAGCATCAGCTGGTGTTCCTGACTAGCTGAAGCTTGGTACCTGAGGCAGCATGACGGGAGCAGGATGGGCAGAGGGCAGCAGGGGCTGTCAGTGGGCTGCCAACACAAAGTGGCTGCAGACACCACTTGCTGCAGAAGTCAGGAGTGCAATGCTACAGGTTGCTTGTGGACATTGGTTAGATATAAGGCAGGCAGCAGTGTTATGAATTATTTGCTCTCATCCAAACATTTAGGAAGAATTTGGAAGGGGTCATGTTAAATGTGGGTAATGTATTAACTAAGATATCTAGCATGAAGAAAGTGGCTGAGGTTTGATATTCTGATTCCTGCTATATCTATATATCTGTATCTATAGCCGTTCTTAGTCCTTGCAGTCAGAGCAACCACACCTTTAACTCATCCAAGTCGGGCACCTAACTCACTGTGCTGTTCCCCAGCTTTTTGTGTACAGCACTCCTTACACCTTCCCATAAAGTATATTTGAGTAGATAATGACATTTCAGTATCTCTTGATGCCATGACTAAAATAATCTGTCAAATGTGTTGGACAAGGGCAGATTGATGTGGGGAACACTGAAAAACAATTGTGATTTATAAAAATAAATTATTGTTCTCTATGTAATTTTATATTCATACATTATGAAGTTGTAATATGTTACACCACAGATAAATACATAATGCGCAATTGTAGATGAGAAAATATAAAATTCTATGTGCAATATGGTATTGCAAAGTATGTTATGTAAGTTATAATATTAGAAAATCACAGAATCCCAGGATTGTTAGGGTTAGAAGGGATCTCTGGAGCTCATCTAGTCCAACTTCCCTGCCAGGAAGGGTCACCTAGAGCAGATCACATCAGAAAAGTTCCCTCTGAGAATCCAATCTTACTCCAACTATTGCACCTTCTCCCATAAAACCTTTCCCAGATCAAATGCAGTGGGTACAGAAAGTGCCTTGCTGTCATCTTAAACTGTATGAGTCATCCACATGCTACTTTTTGCATATCTTTCATTTTTCTCTCTATTTTTAAATTAAAAATCTTGTATTAAGATTTTATATATTATCTTTTAAATATATTTTATATGTTATCTTTTTTAAGATAAACAGATGTCGGAGTGAAGAAAGGAAAGAATATGCATTTCATTAATTAACACCTGTCAAAAACATAAAGCGGCTTTTCTTTTTAACTTTGCATTATGACAAATAACAACAGCTTTCACTAAGTTCTATCCTAAACAGAAGTAGAGAAATATTTTAGAAGTACCTGTGACAGATAGTCTTAGGGCCAGTCCCTAACACTTACTAGAAATACATTACTGTTTATTCATTTTTATGATCAGCCATTGGCTATGACACAGAAAATTATTCCAGGAATACTGACTGTGAACCCTGCCATGATTCTCCTCCACTCCCTCAAAGCTGAGTCTCCACAGTTGCTCTTCCACAGTGGCAATGTATTAGCACTGCATCTGCTCAGTTCAATGAATATTACTTATCTGCAGAGTGAGGGCTGTGCCACTTCATCTCATCTGTGGATTGCTTCAAAGATGGTTTGTAACATGCACTCAGCAACAAACCCATAACGAGAAAGGTCAACACCTTCCAGCTGAATTTTCTTCTTCTTTTCTGAAACATTTGCACGGAACAATGTTGGTTTTGAGCTGGGTTGTCATCTTCCCAATTTATACAGCACTTCAGCAGCACCCATTGTAAGGTGAGATCAAGATTTTCCTAGGAAATCAGATAACTTCTAATACTTGAATTTCACTCTACATCCCTTCAGGAAAACAAGATGGAATCTATGTCACAAAATAAATTAGTACTCACTGTTTCACATCCACATCTGAGAGTCAGCCACAGAAACTGGCAATTGCAGCTCCTGTTGCCACACATTCAGATCCAGAGCGATGCCTGTTACTGATTTCAAAGACTGAGTCTAGTCTAAGTGACAGCTGCCAGCCCACCACAGTGGCCTCTTGTAAAATGTGTAAATCTGAAAACAGCATGTCCCTTGGAATGGAAACACAGCAAACCCCCAAAAATCAACCAGTCATGCTGAAACAAAACTATTTCTATGCAGGCTTAAATGCCACTGTCTAGCTGAAGTGAAATTACACGAGGAAAGAACACAGAAATGTAATCAGATTTTAAATAGTTTGAGAAAACAGAAAATGAAATAAAATCAGCCTAAGTCAACACAGAATTGTTGCTCTACTTCAAAACTTCCATGATTTTTTCATGTCAAATAATTTCTTAAAATTAGCATTTTTTCACAAAAGACTTTGATTTTTTCTGTTCCTTCAGAAATGTGCAACTGTTCTGCCTCCATGCTGCTGCAACAACTCCCAGGGAAAACATATTGCAATGCCACTGCTCTAGGATCTGCCCTGCACTGCTCCATTGCTTCCTTCATTGATACAAGTCTGGAACAAGCTTCCCCATGGGCCTGCTTGGATACATGTTCCTCTGGCTTCTCACCTGTGAGGCTGCAGCTCAGCTGTGCCCAGAAATCCCTTCCGTGGGTTTGGCGGACACTGCTATAACGAGGACATCTGGCAAAGTCATTGGGCTCCCTCTTAAATGTCCCATATTTCACTCACTTCTCTTTTCAGTCTACCTTCAAAGTGTGGATAGCTGGGTGGCCTGATGACCCTATCCCCAGCTGTCCTTGGCCCTGCTCCTTTCAGTGTGAACCAGCACTGATGACTCATCTAATCTATCAGGACAGCAATATCCTCTTGCAACTCCACCACCTCCCTCACAGCCCTGTTGGCACATACAGATGCTTGCAAGTGAAAGAATTTGTCCTGGCTGCTTACATGGTGCTGTCTTCTGGCAGCATTGCCGGGAATTAGAAGATTCCATCAGAAAGACTGGGATGGGGAACAAATATTTTTCTAACTTTCACATCCATGATATAAATAGGAGAATTATTCCAGGGGTTTCTTTTGTTTGGGGTGGGTGAGGAGGGAGACTTTAAAGGTCAATTATTCAACCTTTGCCCAGATGAAAGTCTATTGAATTTTGTGAAAGAACAGCAGGAGACTCTATTAAGTTTATTTTAATTTTGGGGATTTGTGATTAGCTCCTTTCCAGAATAAAGCAAGAATGATAGAGACCAAAGGTGTGCAGAAACAATAATTTTCTGCAAATAAGACTTTGTCCTACTGCTGCAGGCTGAGACAAAAATCTCTTTGAAGGATATGCCACCCCAGTATTCACTGTACCCCACTATTCAGAAGTCCAGGCATTACTGAGAACCCTTACAGCTTTTATCCCAGAGCTGCTTTTACACTTCTTTTAGAAAAAATTAATTGCCATGTTAACCTGACACATGCATGTCCATCTAAGTATTAATATGGGAGCTGCTGGAAACAGAATACAGTTTTAGTCCAATTCTTGCCATCACAAGCTGTCACATACAAAAGTAGTGTGGAAAATGTCAAGCAGGTACAACATCATTACAATATACTTAATCAGTGTGGCCTACCTTTTACACACAACCCGGTTACACATCACATTCTTGAGTGAAAGGGTGAAGAAGAAAGCCAGCCCATACCATCTCCACCCTTTTCTAGTTTTAAGAGGAGAATTATTTCTTTCTGAGTTGCCAACAGCTGACAATCAACATAACTTTTGCAGGCTGAGGTTTGGAAATCTCTGCCATCCCCTGCTCTCAGAGGAGAACCTGCATGTGCAGTCACGACTCTGACCTGGACCTTTTGTCTTTAAAGCGTGGCTGTTCTTACACTGCTCTCTTGCTTTTATCAGAAGGTCTGAGTACAACACACACCCCGAGCCTGTCCCAGCTGAGAACAAACAGACACCCCTCAGCCAATCCAGGCACATGCAAAGTACAGATTAGTCCATGTGAGGCCTAGGTGCTGGAGGCACCTTTCTGTCACCGGCCTCAAGAACTATGTGTGATTAGACATCTCACAGTCCAGGGGCTGCAATTCATCATCACTCCCTATGCATCAACAGTGAGATCCCTGACTGCTCCTGCGCTCCTCTCCACACTCCTGTGTTTGATCCCTTCTCTCTCATCATACTCTGACAGTTCCCATCTTTCTCCCCCAGGACTGCTGTTATTTATTCTGTAGTGGAGCTGTGAGACGGGGCTGAAGGATCAAGGAGGGAGGGAGCTCTTGGGCTGTGGGACTCGGCAGAGCCAACAACACAAGGGTCCTTGGCAGCTGACTAAAGCAAGTACAGCACAGCGGTACTGTACAGCCAGAAGAACGGAGGGTCAGGCTGGGCTGTAGGGAGGTGAAGGGAAGCTGTCACATTCTCAGCGTGAAATCTGGCAGCTCTGTAAACCAGAGTACATGAAACAGGCTGGTAAACTATTTCCCCATCCCCAAGCATCAGACCCCTGTTAGGAGCTACCTCACACGACCTCCACCAGCTTTACACTGCAGCCAGTCTTGCCCTGTGTCTG
Organism: Hypocryptadius cinnamomeus; assembly: GCA_013400635.1. Taxonomy (NCBI): domain Eukaryota; kingdom Metazoa; phylum Chordata; class Aves; order Passeriformes; family Zosteropidae; genus Hypocryptadius; species Hypocryptadius cinnamomeus. Next base: position 8,040 of record VYZP01068920.1, on the reverse strand, counting down.
AAAACCCCACCTGCTTGTCAGAATGACAAACACTTGCTCAGTTTGGGGAGCCAGGACAGGGCAGCTGAGGTCAAAGCCTTCGTTCTCTTATGTTCCCAGTATCAGGCTGCCTCTAATGGCTGTGCTTGAAATCTTTAGTCAATCCAAGTGTTGCCTTTCATTTGTCAGTCTGTTTCTGCCTGTAGAAAATAGTGCTGCTGGTAACTTTTGCTGTTCATTGCCTTTGGCAGCTGCATGGAGTGACTGCAATCTGCCAGATTGTATTCTACAGCAGCACTTCACATCCACCTTTGGAAAAGCCACCCACCAATATCCTTCAGCGGCTTAGGCAGGTCTGGATGGCTCCTGGCAGAGGAAAGAAAATCATGGGCACTAAAACTATTTCCATGCCTGTGCTTTACATTTACAGGTGTATGGGCACCTCAGGCTTTCATAGGAGCACTTCATTTGCTTGTTCCAGAGGGTTGTACATCTCAAGAGGACTCCCTGATGGGAACTGTATTGACTGGGGCAGAGACCGCTGTTCCACTGGTTCTGCCCTGAACTTCATTTGTGATCCTTTGTCCCTGTTTACACTAAAAGCATGTTAATTTCCACCTTTTCTGTATAGTTTACAAATTTCAATTCAGAGTTCTGCCTGTCCTTTGCCCCATCTCTAACATAGTTATTAATGTTTGTGTGTAGATCTTTTTTATGGGTCATTCACTAGAATTCACATGCATTCCAAACTGGGATCTTGCTACTACAGATATCCAAAAGAAATTGGTTTATGGTCTTACTTTTAATGCTGATTACCTCCATAATAAAGAATGCTTCTGGGGAAAAAAAGTTAAAATTCTTGCCTCTGAATTCCTTACTCAAGGATCCTACATTGCAGTGAGGCAAATCAAGGACACCCTCTACACCATTAGAAAACATCCATTAAATAAAGCTAAACTTGAAGTAAAAATTACATTCTTTTAGTGACTACATTTTATGTGGCAGCATCACTCCTTGGTGAGCTCTCAAAATGGGCTGCCCGTTGGAAATCTGAATGATGCCTCAGCTTAATCTTTAAACATCCAGTGTTATCTGCCTAACAAACCAAATTAATCTGTGAGTTATGTAATTGCTATTACAAAGGAAAAAAAAAAAAGAAAAAGAAGACTCAAGAGGAACACAAGCAGAGTTTATAAAGAACTCCAAGGTTACAATACACTTTATGGAATAAATGATCCATCCATTCAGCTTGGAAAAGGGTAATTGCAAGGGACAGCATAAATAAAACATCAGCCATGAATAACCCTATTAAAAAAAATAGTAATTTCCTTCTTATTCCCCATTCTCTTATTTGACACTGATTATCCCCTTCTATGGGACACAGAGACACTCCACAGACAACAGGTGGTCCCTGGATGTGAGAAAGAGAATGGTAATTGGTCTTAGCTTTCCGAGGACATCCAGCTTCACAGCTAGTGCAGTAATGAAGTTCTACCTTCAGGTAGGAAAGTATGGGTCCAGGAAATGTTGCACAAGACTCTGCAAAGAGTTTGTATCGTCTGTTTGTTTGCACAATGTTCTGGTTTTGTAGCTTTTCCTTGTCTTTAGTTATTAATTCTGTATTTCTGTGTCCACAACTCCAATATTCTTTGTTTTTCATCCTGACTAGCACAAAAAGCAAAAAACAGCATGGGGGTGAAAATAGGTTTCTGTGGAAGCCTATTAAAAAAACTCTCTCCATCCAGAGGAAAATTCTTTCCTAGTGACCTACCAATTAGCCAGTGTTAATGTGTTTCATTCCAATGGTATTGTTTTATCTTTGCAGTGAAATTGCTAAGCAATAGCACATGGTATGTGAGAGGGGAATAACAGCACACTAAATGTCTCCAAGTTCCTACAGGTTAATGGTTATTCCTTTCTCAAGGATCACAGCACAGTTCAGATTACGTTAGAATTTTCCTAATTATGTGCAGATTTATAGCATCCCAGTTCCACAGGTAAATTTATAAAAGCTTGAGAGAGATGATGGACTGTTATATTTGCTCAAGTATTGTCACATTTCCTACTGCTGAAGTGGATAATGCCAATGCATATTTCTGCACTACATTATGGAAAAAAGGCTTGAAAAATCTGTGGGATTTGCCAAAACTGTTGATGAGTTACAGCATGGCAAAAAATTAGAGAACACTAAAATGTGATGCGCTTTCATCCAAATTTCAGAGTTTGCTTGGACTTGTGTCAGATCTTTCTCTGATAACAGACCATGCAGGCAAAAATGAGACCCCATCCCTTTCTAGAGATGTTACAGGTCAGATGTGGACCCTTGTGACATTTTTAACTCAAAACTGTCTCTGTAAGATAAAAGATTATCTTCTCTGACTAAATCTCTAGGTCAGAGGCTATGGTTTGATGCCTGCCTTTGCCACAAGACAAGACAAATTTTGTATCTCAGAGAATTTACAAATTTAATGCTCACTTTCCCTTCTGTGAGAGCCATTCAGCCCTGTGCTTGATAAAAATGCTCCTAAATCTTGCCATGCCACTATGTCCCCACCAATAAAAAGGGATTGAACCATCTCTTGTTCATCCTGGCTACTGATGCTCAGACAACTGGTAGGGGAGATGGCACGACGTTCCCAGGTGCTGCATGCCAGCAGGAGGGAGGATCAGGTGTGCTTGGGCTGACCAGAGGGTGAATACATCCACTGGTGCCTTGGTGTGGGCAACCAGCACAACGCAACAAAGACAAATTACAGAAAGAAAGTTCTGGGACCAGCTCATCCCTCCTGTCAGACCTCATTCAGCAGCCCTCAGCAGCTGGAAGCCGCAGTTAACCAGACAGAACAGGTGGGCTTCTGGTTGCTGAAAAGAGTTGAAGTGCTGTAAGGGCATCCCCCAAACATCGGTAAATATGCCCTACAAAGTGTTTGCAGTGCCCTGCAGTGTTTGTTGCAAAACCAAGGTGCCACCTTTAATCTATTCTTGTGAAGAAAGTGTTTCTTCTTTTGCCAGCTGCCTATGGCTTCTCTGGAACAAAAATTATCCCTCACAACAATTTGTAGACTAGGTTCATGATCTGGGTGAGATTCATAATTATAAATAATTTCAACCCTTCCAACTATAAAGGAGAAAAGGTCACTTACCCACCTTACCTACTGGCACTGTTAAGAAAGAGCCACAAATATTCCTGCATATTACATGGCATGTTTCCTTTTGACCTTCACAGATATTTTTTATTTGTTTGTTTTTAATTCTTACCCTAGGACTTCTAATCATATTTACCACCAATATGTTAAATTCTGCTTCAGTCTTCTTGGACTGAAATTACTTTGCAACTACATTTTTTGTCTTTAAACAGGCTTTCAAAATTTAACACTTGCTCAGGGTTAGGCAAGATAAACACCATTTCACATGCTTTCACAAAGATAAAAATTCTTGGCAATCATCTATTTTATTTGTTGATTTGGCTGAAGCAGATAGCATGACAAAAATACTGAACAATAACATTTCAACTTTAACATTTGTAGTGTAGATAGAAGCCAGACTGTGAAATAATACTTGTCTTTATTTTTTAGTAATCTAGGCTTTGGTGAGGAAAAGGTCATTATAGGCTGGTTATGGGGCTATTGCTGAAATCAGTTTAAATTACTAGCTGGTTAAAGTGGCTAGTATTCTTGCAGAAATGTTATTTGTTGCAGAGCAGAAAATAGGAGTCTATTATCATGCAGACAAAGCAGACTGAAGCCTACCATCTGGACACAGGGCTCTAATAAACAGAATCTCCAGGTGCAGTTGCCATTTCTGATACACATTTCTGAGTCTGCTATTGGAGGGAAACTGTGATGCTTCACTGCTGGCAATTACCCACCTTTTAATGATAGCTCTGAGTTCACTACATTGAGCCAATTTCATTAGACACAAACTTGTAAGACCCCTGGCCTAGAGGTGCTTTGTTACTGCTGGTCAGCATGGCTTTTTTCCTCATGAAACACTAGTTTAACTTAGACTCCATGTCTAGCAGAGACTTGAAGTTCTTAGGAAAAGAACCCACCTGTGAGTGGGCATTCCTTAAGTTGTGTGCATTGTGCTTTAGTTTTTATTAGCATCCCTTTTGACCCTCATTGAAACTTCGTACATAGAACAACGTTTTGGAGCAGGAATGGAAGACCAGCTTGCTAGCAAGGCAGTGGTATCCCTGCTAATGATCACTATTTGGCCCCTGCAACCCTGGTATTGTTTTCATTAATGAGGAAGTCAAGAGGATATTAAATTGAATTTGTATTGACTGTCTGAGTAACCCTCTAGATACTTCTTCGGAGACAATAATACATTATTTAAGCCAAATGTTGTCAGCAACTGCTGTTCAAATATTGAAGTAACTCACATCAGGAACTCCCACACAGAAACCCGATTTGCTGTTTTGTGTTTATGTACCAGGTCTCAGTTGGTGTGTGAGCTCTCAAGCATCAGTAAGAAACACGATCACAGGGAACAGGATGATAAAAATATCATTACACACACAAAAAGCTAAAACTGTGACCTGACAGTGACTTCAGCAATCCTTGTCCCAGTCTCTGTTTGTCGTGATGGATAGGTATGTGCTTGTGCACATGTGCACAGGAGAGAGAGCAAGTGAGCTCAGAAACACAAGAATATACACGTTTTGTTCAAAATCAGGCTACAAACAGCAGGTAGGAAGCCATAAGGCAGTGGTACAGCAGTTTGTCTTTTCAGCAGGGACCTTTCATTCACAGACACACACATGAGTTGTGTAAAAAACAACAGCCTTGAATCCCACCTGTTATTAGTGTTAGAAAATGTGCAGATGAAACAAATCGAATCCTGACCTGCTCAGCAGCACAAGACTTCCTGCTTTTCCAGGAAAGCTTTGAGGAAGGCTCCTGATGTTGGTTAAAACAGCCACGTAATATTTAAATGTTATTATCTGTAAATTTTCCAGGTTGATAACTGGCTGATGTCATCACAGTGTTCTTGAAAAAGGACAAGAGTGCAGCTCCTCTAGGAGTGTCTAAGGACACTTTTTGATTGCTGGGTTATTTACTTTGTGTTTATGAGCATTTAAAAATGGAGTGCAAATTTTTAATAGATATCGAACTCTAGATTACGTGCATGTGCTGAAGAGATATGGTGGATGAACTTTCCTTTCCTGAAATTTCTATGTGTTTACTGAAGATTTAGGGACTTGCTGGTTTTGTTTTATCAAGCTCTCCTATGAATTTTAATCATAAAGGCTGGGCAAGATTTTAAGATCTGATTCACAGATTTGCCTGTCATAGATGATTGTTAACATGGAAGACTGTGTCCACTTTCCTGCTGTGTTTTTTCTCAGAAAAATGTTACCTTTTTTAATCTGAAAAACTACCAACATTCCGATAATGTTGTCTGCCCCTAAGTACACACATGAGCCTTCTGTAATCACATTTTCATTGAGGAAGTGAGATGTCTTGTCAGGTGGAGTCTGAAGCAACCCATTCACAGATAACCAGAGAGTACACAGGTATCAGATTTAAAATTCATAACCAGAAACCAGCTTTTGACTGGAAACAGATAGGATGGACGCAGCTGCAAAAGTGTCTGGAAACTTGTACTGGAAGAGGGGTTGGAGGACCACACAAGCTTAGTGCTGTAGCACACAGGGTAACAGGTGGATGGGCTATTCAGTTATGGTGGAGAGGAGGATTGATATGCAGAAAGCAATCCCATCACAACTTGGATGGCTTCAGTTCCTGTGAGAAAAAATAAAAATAAAAAAATAAAGAAATATTTGCTTCCACAACAAGGAAAGGCTATCCTTTAAAAGGATTATATCCAGATAAGAAGACCAGAGGTACCAACATAAATGCACCCATTTGCTCCCAGGAAAGAGGCTTGAAGACACTTCTGGTGTTACCTTGCATGACGGCTTTTAATTACAGTATGTTAATTGCTGTAATCTAAGTAAGGCATTCATATTCCAAAACCACTTCCATCAAGCCAAGCTGCTAACTTTCCTTTAGTTTCATGTTTTACATATGTGCCAATGATAGGAATAGTAGAATTCCCTCTTCAACTTGTGCCCTTCTGTAGCACGGTGTATGTTAAGAGCAACATTTTTACTGCTAGGAAGTATCTTCTACTCTTATCTGTACCTTAGGAGAAATCCTAACTCAGATTTCATGGGAAATCATAGGCAAAGGTGGGCTCATTATGGGCATGGACAAATAATTGACAAGGATTCAAAAAAATGACCTAAGGATGTTCTTGAGAAGTTATGAGTATTTCTAGGAAATCCATATTTGGGGGACAAATAATGAGATTTGAAAACACTTCTACCCACCCTGTGGTATGGGTCGATGGCAAGTTTTATGTCTGTTTTAGTACCAGACACATTTCATGGGATCAAGAAATCCCATAAACATGGCGTTTAGTGCAAGCATTGACTTGAATAGCACTGGGAGAGAAATATATTTGTACACTATGGCATTATGGAATTATTATTCCTGAATAATATCAGGAAGGAAAGTTCAAATGATTCCCTTTGAACGTTAAAGAAGTTAATTTCAATAAATAAAACGTTAACGAAGTTGATTTTTCTTTTCTTCTGAACAGACTCCAAATGTATCACTGCAGAACTTTGTGTTCCCTTCCAGGTTAGTGCGCTTCCATTAGTACAAAAACCAGGCAAACAAGAATTACAGTTTAGAATACCACAGATGTGTGACTGAGATTTGAGTACACATTTTAAGTGTTCTGATATGGACAAAAGTGCTGGATGAGCAGAAAAAGATGGATTTCGGGTCATGCTGACATTAAATACCTGAAT
>VYZP01068914.1:0-59893 GCA_013400635.1 Hypocryptadius cinnamomeus | reverse complement strand
CTTTTAGGGCCTACTCAGCCATGTGAAGTTTTTGTGTGGAAATTCAAACCTTACTCTCCTCTGTATTTTAACTATAAGACTATCCTGCCTGCTAAAAATAAGTTGACTCCAGCCAGAGCAAAGTATTGGACTGAGTTTTGTGTTAGTAATGAAATCTTATAGCCCGTAAAGTTTTAAGTTTCATTGTGAACCTTTCACTCTGTTCTAACTTCATAATTCCTTGAAAGCCTAATGCTGAAACATTTTTCCTTATCAGTTTATGTGTCTGTGTATGTACATGTACATACTCATACGTACTCATATAAAATAGCAAGTTCTATATGTAAACTTTATATATATAGAATATGAAGGCAAGATTGTGTGGCTGTTGGTATGAAATAGAAATGACGGCATTACTCATGACTGATGAAACCAAGAATGCTTTTCTCAAATGAGTGCAAATACAATGTTTCAGCCAAGCAAAACTAGTACAAGATTAAGATTAAGATTAAGATTAAGAACATTATAATTAGATATATAAATGGGAACTGTAACTGGAAGTTTCACTTCAGTCTTAACTGTAACAGTCACAAGTGCAGCAATGTATTTATCTCAGCATAGATAAGTAAATATACAGGGCTAATGAGTTACCCTGAATAAAGTAACAACTATCCACTCTATGGGCACTACCATTATATACATAACTACACAACTTTGTATGGGTATAGTCTGATTTTATGCTAAAAAAAGCAGGAAAGAGAGCAACAATCAGCCCACACATAATTCTTAGTTATAGCAAGCCTCTTTGAGGTCTTTAACAAAGGAAAAGGGATTTTAACTTTGTGAAATTACTGATCTCTGCTCTCAGGATTCTGTAAAAAGGCACAGTGTAGCAGCTCTAGTCAAAGCCTGGTTTAAGAACAGAGGCAGCTAAATTGTGTTGCCAGTGCTCTTTTAAAATGCTGGAAGAATTAGGCCACACCTGATGTTCAAAACACTAAGGTTTTATGTTTCTGAACAGACAGTTGTGCATGTCCAGCACCAAGTGCAAAATGTTCCCAAGTGCCACTTCAGGAGGAGAAATAGAAGTAGCTCATGTTCAGCCCAGCAAAGTTTAGAGGGTGTTGCTCCAGGCACAGGTATAAATGTCACTCTGTCTAATGGATAGCACCTTGCAAAGCATTGATAGACAAGCACTTCCTTTTCCAAAGAAACCACAGGACTGGAATGAGCAAATCTTAGACAAACAACAAGCAGTTGCTGTGTGCAAGGCCTGGGCTGGTGTGTGTTATATATTATGCCTGTGTATATGCAAAGAGGAAGACTTCCAGAGGAAGTCAGAGTCATTAGCATAGAGATTTTAGATAAAGTTCATCCCACCTGATTGCAGACATCTTGTTACCTCTGAGCTGTGTTTCTGTAACTGCCTTTTATAATTCTGGAAGAGTTAGCAGTGCTTGTAGAAAGTAATTTATCCGACCTGATTTATATATCTTCTTTGGGGGAAAAGGAGGAATGGAAACCTAGAAGTTCCAACTTTCTTCTGTCGGCTATAAAGTAGTAACTAGACAACCATCCATGTGTTGTAGCTATGTATGAAAAACACGTATAAAACCTCTGTACATGCACAGACCCCCAGCTTTACAAATGGAGGCTGCTCAGTTTGTGTTTCCGTGGCTGCTGGTAAAGCTTCCATGGTCCAAAACAACACGACCCCAGCATGACATATTCATGCACGCATGATATATTCACATTTCACTCTATTTCAACATTGTTCTGTTCTTATTCCAGCCTTGCCCCTCCCCACACCCTGAATTTTGCCCCTGGAGGCATCCTAAATGATGCAGGAAGGATAACCACAGTGGTGAGCTGATCCTTAACCTTGCTTGTTCAGAGAATCACTTTTGTGTCACTTTGATCTGCAGCTTAGGCATCATGTTAACCAAAAGGGGCAAGAGCAGCAGGAGCAAAGGTGGTTTCTGCTCACAAGTTTTACTTGAGAAAAATGTTCCCTTCCACTCTAACAACTTCTCCCTTCACGCTTGCCTCTTTTTTGATTCTTAGTTAAACACAGATAAATGTTTCTGTATTTTAAATCTAAACTTCTGCAAGCATCGTGATAGACAATCATATCCTTATGAAAAACACAGCATGGTTCTAATTAATTTTTTCAAACATTAGTATCTCAAGGCTTCAAAATATTTTCCTTTAGAAATGCTAATCATCAAAATGACAAAAAAAAAAACCTCTGTGTTCACTGAAGTCTAATTGTTTGCAAAGATTGTAAATCACCACCAGTTAGAAATCTGGTTTTTTTAAACGTCCTTTGTTTCCTTTTTTGCCACTTTTTATTTGTGGGGGAAGGTATATGGAAGTAATGAACAGTATGTTAGAGAAAAAAAAGCAACAAGGCTGACAGCTTTTTGGGCAAGTTTCAGCTCGATGTGATTTCAAGTGGCAAAGACTCAGAAACCCTCCCAAATCATAGCTGACAGGGAGAGACAAAGCAGTATCTGCTGAAATGCATTCACTTTCCCAAAACTTACATGCTTCACATTTCAAAAGATTACGAAGTGCAGTGTTATGCAAAAACTTGCCATTTTACCTTTTGGGATAAGACAGCAGTGCTGGCAGCTAATAATATACCACATCAAATATACTTTTTTTTAATAGGAAACCTTACAACATAGCTTGGTCTTAACACCTGGTGTATGGAAACAGCCAACCCGAGAACAACAAGATCTTAAGAACATGTGGACAAAATCTGCTCATGTGCTGGCATTTTAATTATGCTTGCCCTGACCCTTTTCCCATTTTCTATGAAACAGACCAACAGAATGGGGGATGGAGGAACCCACCTCAGCAGCACCACCTCAGCTAAAACAGATGAGCACCATGTTCAGAATACTATTAGCAAATAGAGTTCAGAATACTATTAGCAAATAGAAACAAAACAAAAAATATATTGGACATGAACAAGGAAGTTGAAGCTGATACTCAAAATAATTGTGTAAAGATCTGTCACATAGTTCCTCTTAAAGGCTTCAAGGACACCTTCCTCTGGCTTTTACGCAGGGTCACAGGCAGTGTTTCATGCTTTTATGGAGTCAGACCGTTTCTCTTCCCATCCTCCTTGCAAAAGGCAAGCAGGGTGAAATGGATTACGGGGATTACAGATGCTTGTGATCGAACACACCACTGAATCAGGGGAAGCACCCTCCGAGGCGATGAATTCCAGCCCCCAGATTCAAACCCGAAAACAGCCTGGGTGGAATAATTCCATTTGGAGTGTGAATGGAAGAGCCAAAGCTCAACACAGACAGGACCTGTCGACGGCCAGGGCACCTCCCCGGGCATGAGCACTATGTGAGGAACCCTGCTAGCGCACGCCAAGGACGGGTTGGTGTCACTTTCCCAGTGGGGAAATGGTGTTGCATGCAAAATGCTGTCACATTGCAAATTCTCCAGCTCAAGTTGCCAAAGTGAATGTGTTTTTTCTTAGAGTTCAAGCACTCCAATAGTCAAAGCTTAATCTTACCACTAATAGCACTGTGTTGCCTTGTTGGCAGTGTTTTCCAAAAACTAATTAAAACAAAATGATAGCGAGTCCACCTGGGACATGTTTTTGCCTCAGAGTCCTGTCATTTAACAGCTGAATGAGGTTATGCAGATTGCATCTAGGAATATGAAAATCAACAACCAAAGAAACAGCGCAGGGAAGGCTTATTTCCTCCAACAGTAACACTTGAGCTAATGGTGATGATGGACTGTGCAGAGTGTGGATTCCCTGCCCTGAGCCTCCAAACTGCGAGAAAAGAAGCAGGTTAACCAGTGATCCAAGCCACAGTTGTCCATAACACCTTGTGCAGAGCAGTAAAGAGGGGGTAAATACCTGAGCAGTGCTGGGAGGTGGTTGGGGTACCTTTAGGCTCCTCAGGGATCTGAAGCTCTTTCACAAGGACAGGCTATTGCAGTGACAGTGTGCTTCCAGAGAAGTGCCACTGCAATACACACTCTGTCTCTGGCACTTACCTTGTGTCAGCAGGAGCAAGGGAATCTGTCTGAACCTCAGGGAAAGCAGTTACCTGCCCTTACCACTCTGCTCCACCTCACTTGGAGTGTGAATTCACAGCTGCTCCAGTACTAACATAAAGCCTGTAAGCCTGAGCAGAGGGAGGAAGCTGAAGTGGCAGGGACTATGACAGATGTTGCAAAACGTTTACTTATTCATAACAGAAAGTCAGGCAATCTTTTGAAAGCTTTTTTTCTTTTCCCTCCCCCCCATTTTTTTTAATGTGCAGACTTCAAAGCAATGAATTGTGGCATCTGTAACAGCTACCAAACCGTGCCAGTTGAAATCAGTGGAGCACAGTCTACAGTGATAGAATGCAAGTCATGCAATTATTCGAGTTTGCAGTCCTGGTTTTCGAAAAAACATATGGTCTGCAGCAAGGAAGCCAGGATATTTTAAAAGAGCTCCTACAGGGTTTCAAACTTTGATTTTACAGAGGTGTGGGAAAAGAAGCAGACTCTGATATTTAAATACATGTGTTGTCGTTTTGCTTATTGAAGAGAGCTGTGCTGTGCTTTTACATATGCAGAGTGTATCCTGAGTTTCTAAGACACAGGCAGCAACATACAGGTATTTCACACATTTCCTCCTTTTTGTTAACATTCAGGGAAACAGGGTGCAGTATTAGACCCTTAGTGGACAGCAAGTGGTGTGAACAGCTTTTTAGAAAGTCTAATATATCAATGTGAGAAAACTCTTCTTAATTGTCCCAATGAAACTGTCCGTCCAAGTATTCTTAGTCACTGACTATATTCTGAAGCACCGTTGTCAATGCAAAGTAAGGATCCATGAGATCCCATCAGGACTTACAGGCATAAAACCTGGTGACAAAATGGTGTCAAACACCCTGGTTGAAACATCTGTCAGGTCAAAAGGGATGATGAGTATCTGTGCTGTGTCCTTGCCTGTTCACACCGAGGGCTGCCAGAGCTGAAAGGCAAGCCTAACCAAGCTATGATACCATGAACTCCAGTTTGCATGTATTGATGATTTATATGTGCAAATGTCCCTTCAGTTTCCTCATTCCCTCTCAACCATGAAGTTTTCTTAGTCTAAACTCCACCTTTTAAAAGACCTGAACCTCCAAACCAGGCTTCTGTGTCAGCATCTGTCTCCAGGACATTTTCTTTTAGGTTTGGTACCTATATTTGCTAAAACAGAAAGAAAGCTATTAGCTGCTCTGTGGCTTTATCTTATAGCTAGCTACCTACAGTCCTTCAAAAGTCCTTATCACTCTTAGATGTTGAAAAGCTAATCCTGGACATAAAGCAAGCCTTATATAAAGCATAAAAAAATCAACACTAGGCACCAACACAATCATGGTATAGGATGTTTCTGTTTATTGCATGAGTTATAACTGTTTCCAATGTCACTTTTTTTATTGTCTGCCTTTTAAATATATTTTAAGTATCTATTGCCCAAGGCTAAGCTCCCAGGAAGTGTGGGACACCTTCTCTAGCTTTCAACACCAGAAAGTATCCCTGTCACATCTGGTTTAAACCTACACCTGACAAAAATCAGAGCCCTGACTAGTAACTCCTGCAACAGGTCCAGGTTATTTGACTGAGCTGCAGCTGCAGCAAAGCCCTTTGACCTCAAATACAAGGAAAGATATTAAACCTGTTCTGAAAAGTTGACTGGGTTAGCTTCAGAGTGTGAGATCTTAAGTACATATTTTTCATGAAGAGGAAAGAAACAACAGTTAGCTCAGAAAACTGGATTTGTTTCTTATCAGCAACCAGGTGCTGGTGCTTTATAGAACTACCCAAACTCTTTACCACATGGTTGTGTAAGCTTTCACCAATCTTCTCCACTTACTACTCTCCATCTCCACAGTCAGTATCTTCCTACATACATCATACTGGTCACTCAATTCTCTCTGGTTTAGCAGCAGTCATCCTCTATGAAGCTTCTGCAATCTTCTACTCCGTGCCCATGGTCTGAGTAATTCAGAAAAGAGTCATGCAGGATGGAAGACCCAGCAAAGCAGTTTTCTTTTGAGAGGCTGAGGGCCCAACCACTCTGCTTTCTGTTACACACTTGCTCAGAGATTCTGAGCAGGCTGCCTCAAATTTTCTTGTGGTCTACCTGGAATATTTTCAGAAGGGAATGTTGAAAGAGTTAAATGCATATTGCTCAGCTACAGGATCACTGAAGAAGTTTATGATAGATAATGCCTGCTAATATATAAAGTACATAAAAAATCAAGAGTAATGTTATTTAGACTCACATTGAATGTGTAATTATCAAGAATGGGATGGTAACTACTGAAGCATGCAATGCAGAAGCATTTCCTAGCAGGAAGAACTATGGCTTATGAAATCATCTCTAAAAGAAAGTTATCAGCAGCCATGTCTCAGTCAACCATAAAGCAGAGTATGTTATTACTGACACAGACATTACCTATCTGATTTTGCCTTGGTCCCCAGGAGTCTCCAGTGTTCACATGGTTTGTACAGAACTGACCGATATTTGTAAAGTCACTCACCTATTCATAGTGAATCACTGGTTTTTAATTGTGCTCCCGCTCTAAACAACTTTCTTCCTATTTTTGAACCATCAATGTCTTAACTCATACTCCTGTGCAAGGGGTCCTCTTCCATAATGGAGTGTATTTGGATGCAGTTGCTAAGTCTCATCCTCTGCAAATTGCAGAAAAGGAATGGAAAAGAATGCACTCAGAAGTGGTTAAAGTAAGTTCCAAACCATTTTGATGTCTTTGGATTCTTGAATCTGTTCTTAGGGCTCTGTGCCTGCTTATAGAATAGAAGCTGAAGTTTTCCATTTTGCAGCCTTGGAAAAGACCTGCAAAAGGAGTAATTTATATTTGATTTGGTTTTATGCATCCTGCAGTGGTAAGTGAGGAACCTTCTTCACCAGCCATTATGTGCTTAGGAGAGATTTTTGCCTCTCTGGAGAATGAAGCCACTCAGATGAGGTAGCTTAATGAATCCTTTTTTGCATTACATACATTTTGCTTGTGTGCAGACAATCTGCACGTAGCAGATCTTGTGATTATGCAAACTCCCAAGTAGCAAATACCCAACAAGTACAGCAACAAAAACAACTAAAACACAGTCCTTCCAGCTGCAAATTTGGTGTGCAGAAACACACATGTAGGAGTGCAAATCAACCCCTCATGGCTGCTTTCAACTTCCTTTGAAGTCAGTAGCAAAATTCCCATTGAGTTCAATGAGAACAAGAGGCAGCCCTTGAACTAGTAAAAAGTCCACATAAGGTTTTATAAGCTCTTTATACAAAACTTTATTCTAGTTGTATATGAAATACATTTTGATCCCATATCCATAGACAAGATTGTGTGGCTGGTTGAGAATAATGTGACACCTCCACTCCGCCCAGGCTGTGACTGTCACTCAAGCCCTGGCTGTGCAGATGTCTGAGGTATTCCAGGTTACCTAAGCAAGTTTTGCTTTTCAGGGAAGAGCTACTAAAGAGAGGATGACAGCTCAAGTAGCTCATGTGCAGCTATTCGGGAGCGGGTTAGGTCAAGGCCAATTCTGGCCACCAATCCAGCCTCCCTCATGACAACGGACACATGACAAATGTCCCAGCTAATTCTGCTCAGTTTTGTGGTAGTCTTGGACACAGATCATCACAGAGTATTAATACCAAGAGTAGAAAACCTGGCACAGGAAAAGAATTGCATTAGAGCCATTCCCTTTCACTCTTTTCTGATCCTGTCCAGAGAGTGGTGATGGGCAGCTATTCCTCTGCTTGAGGGTGCTCAGCTGTGAATTCTCTAAGGGATCACTCATGTTGCTTCAGCTGTTCTACATTTATATGAAGTCTCTGCAAATTTGTGAGACAATTTGGGAAAATTATTATACTTGGTACTTTGTCTGGTCTCCAGCTGACTCAGAAACCATGGTCACTGGGCTTAGCCAGTATTGACAGAAGTAATGTTTTAGCCAAAAGCCAGCTGGCAGAAAGTCTACCCCAAAAATATGGAAAAGATGGGAATGGTGATCAGCAAATATAAATACTGTTGGCCCTGGCAGCAGTAAAACTTCAAGGTGGTGATTTACACCTCTGTTATCTCTCAGTCTGGTGGCACCCAGATTAGGAGATCCATGTAGACCAATCTCCTTGTAGACAAGGAGAAACTCTGGGGATTCCAGGCAGCTCCATAAAACTGCTACTCAGAGACTCCGTAGCGGCTCTAGAGAAAAGAAACCACTTCTGCACAAATGCTGAGGTCCTGAAGATGAAATGCATGAGCAAGTCTCTCAGTCCAGACTATGTAGCCCTGTACTTTGGCCCTAAAAAAAAAAAAAATTATCAGACTGATCCACAATTCATATTCTCATCTTGAAAACAGGAACATTATCTGCCTTATGGGAATTTCTCTACAAAATATGAAGCAGGATAGAGACCAGAAAGAAATGGCTGCTTTATGGTTGATTCATCTACAAAAAGATTAATGTTCTGTTGTTTAAAATATTTACATGAAAATAAATTGTCTTGGATTTTTTAAATCTTTCTGATTAAATTGTACCCAAATACTGGAAGAACTACTTCAGGAAGACAGACACTATCATGTCAGGTATTGAAGTCCTTTGACTATCTGGAACAAAGGCAAACGTTTTGTGGAAAAGTACACATTAGTAGGCTGAATTCATTAAATGCTAGTAATTTTAGCTCAGGTTAAAACATCTGAGCCCTCAATGGGTTTAAGGGCACAGTATTAATCAACAAAGTAAGTTTCTAATAGAATTTGGCCTTGGGAAATTTTCTTATATATTCTTTCTGGGTGATGTTATTGTTTTTGGGGAGCTTATCTACTATCTTGCTGGGAACAACTATCCACTTTAATAAAGTGCCTAAAATAATGTAATAAACACACAGCTTATATCAATAGCATCATATTTCCCCACACAGTATTTGTGTGTGGTTTAATTAGATGGAAGGATTACAGGAAAAGTTTGTGTCATAATGATTCTTTAAAGCGAAACCATAGATCAAAGTTCATAGCTGCCAAATATACAACTTTCAAAACAAGCTCAAGTGCTGCTATTAATCATGGCTGCTGGGGGATTTGATGACAAAGATTAAACTGCTGTAAAGGATACTGCTGTGCATCAGATTCTTGCAACTGTCATCAAATAGTCTGCCAGCTATTAACAGGTCAGAAGAGTTGTCCAGCATTTACCATGGGTGGCTCTGTCACTGCAGTTGGTGAGGCTGTCTAGGCCATGGTGACAACCAGCGACACCCTCCCAGATAGACTTTTGTGGGTTGTTATTTTTTATAGTGTGGCTGAAGCCTTAAGGCCTGCCTGTAGAGCAAACCAGAGGGAAACTGCACAACCTCAACCTCAAAGCACTGTATCCTCACAGGAACATCCCTTGTGTGGAATATTTTCCCTCTTATTTTTCACACGGAGCACCTTCTCCTAACTGCATGTTAAGAGTGCCCACCTGTGGAGCTGAGGTGTTGTAAATTCATTCCTAGTTTATTTCTCAGCAACCACTCTGTGTAGATAAGCCCTCAGAGAGTACCTCAAGGAGCAGCTTTCATCCTATTTACACCAACCCTCTCTCCTTCCACACTGGATCATGTAATATCCCTGTGGGAAGCTACAGCTCTCACTTACACAGAAACATAATATGAAGGAAGTATGCAAAGCATACTTTGCAGGGTGGGAGCCACCAACCTGTGACCCACCAGCCAGTGCTCTGTGGTGGGTCATCGATGGCAATTAGATGGCACGTAGAGGGCTGTTAACCTACAGACCTACAAAGTGCTGCTGTCTCTGCCCATATGTAACAGTGTGCTTGAGAAGGGGCCCTTCTGAGCTTCAGCTCTGCGAGGCTGAAGCTGGTATCACCATCTTGCACCGAGCTGGTGGTGGAACAGATGTGAATGACAGACTGACGCAACACGGAATTGGAGATTCTAATCCAAAACCACAGATTTGACTACAGTCTTCAAAGTTGAGGGGAGTTACAGATCTGAATCCAGACTTCACAGCTGCAGCCAGCTATAAAACAAACTTATCTATATAATGGGTTTAATTCAAATTACATCTAAATATCTGTCATCTCTGGGAAAGTTTGGAGACACGTCTGGCTGGAAATTTTTAAGCATCATCTCATCTTTGTTAATAGCATCTTTAAAAAAAACAAAAACAAAAAAAACAAACTAAACAAGAATGCAGGAACGTTAAGACTTAAAATGGATGACATTGAAACTTAGATTAAGTAGTTCATCTTACCAAAAGCTTTCATTCTACTCAACACTTCACAGATCACTCCTTAATCTAACTGTTCTGTCCTCTACTGAAAGCAAGGATGTGACACTACACAGACTATTTTTAGACATTCATGATGGTACATTTTGATGTCTAAACAGTCCTTACTCATAAACCAGTCTTCATTTTCCTTAATTTAAATTTTGTTTTCCAAGGCTCCTTTCTTTCCACAAAAAAATTACTGTGGGACTGGAACCTTCAGTACTATAGCCCATAGATATTTAGTCCTCTTCTCACTCTCACCAACATGTTCAGGAAATTAATACACCCAGTTACAGCAAAGTGAAATAAATGTCTGCTTAGATAATTGCTCTTATATTCACTGTAAGGTTCTTTTCAATTACCACCACAAGGGTAACTGGATTTCATGGGCTGGGCCTGCAATGATTTCTCCCCAAGATCTGGTCTCTTAACATAGCTTTGGAGTCTGTTTAACACTTGTGAGGCTACACTTCTGCACAGGATTGCCAGAACCACATAAATGGCATTTGCTTGCACGTCCTTGTGTGACACTGGCAATACCCTGCCTGATTGTGCTGCAGGGAATCCGTAGTGCTCACTGCATGAGCGAGGCCTTTATCACACACCAACAGCAAATGTCTGGGGGACGTATCAAAGGGCCTTTGCAGATGTTTCTGGAAGAATTAGTGTCCATATTGCACTTCAAAGTATACAAAGACTATCTGGGAACACTTCCCTGAATTGGGACCCATTTTTCTGCTTTTCTGGTTTCTGCCATCTTACATTTAAACATGGCATCTGGTTTTCTTCTTACTGAGAACCATATACCGAGTACAGCAACCAGGAAAGGGTGGGGAGGTGTTTTCCTTTGGGTTACTGAAAAACGTTGCCTGAGGAATGGAAACACTGCTTTGATTGTGATACAACCTCTATTTTTTATTACTTTTCTCTGTAAAATACAATAAAAACATTGTGGGGAAATATATAGTCAATTATCTGCAGTGGAAAGGATACACCATCCATCAGAAGGGCTTCTGGGGGATGGAGAAACCTTGTCTTGTCTTTCAGTCTATGCCTCAAAAACTGCAGAATCACAAATTTAAAAACAAAATACGAGAATGTGAAATGCAAAAAGCCAGTTATCCATCTGAAAAACATCACAAATGGACAGAAAAATGGCCAAGACCATTATGACTACAGCTGCTGTGTGGGTAAAGCACTCGGGAACAGAAAGGGGATGTCTTAGGGTCTGGAGATGTGGTATCCATAAAGCTCAAGTCAGTGGCAACATTACCACAGGCCACAGTGGGTCCAGGTTTCCTTCAATGTGCTCTAAATTCATTCTTGGCTCTCTATTATAGCACCTAAATAAAACCAGTGGTGTGCAAATGAACATGAGGGCGTGGATTAGTCAAAGTGGCAGCAGCATTGACAAAGGCCAAGTCTGTGCTGAGTTATGCTCAACATGCACTGCCAAGGCCCAGCTTTCAGGTAGAGCAAGGATTTTCACATCACATTTTGTCCTTCCTGGCTAGCCTTTGATGTCAGTTCTCAGTTTAGGCTACAGCCTCCTGTGAGAGGTGCACTGAGATATACTTGGATAGAACATTATGGGTGCCACCACAGCACCAGTGACATTCCAAAAGTGTGGTGGCACTGCAGGCTCCATTTGTGTGATCTCCATGTCTCCTGCCACTCCCTGCTGCTGCCCAGGTGCCTGTCTTGAAATCTGGGTGCTACCTCCAACTTTTAGAAAGGCCTCAAAGAAAAAAATTGGAAATTTATCCATCTCATGGAAGCTTCATGTTCATTCTGCAGTAGTGGAAGATGTGAGATATTAACTATTTAAGTGCCAATAAACCTCTGAAAGTGACGCATAAATGAAATTCAGCTGAGTGTTTCTATATGTCCACAGTATTTGAGCAGATTTACTGATGCTTCTTAAAAACATTTACTTGATGGACTTCAAGTTCTAAAATTAAGGCAGAAGATTCAGATTCTCATTTTGCTGTAATTGCTCTGTTTGGGCACCAGCTAACTGAGATGGTTTTATGGCGAATTCAACACTGCTTTTCAAGAGTAAGTGGTGAATACACAGAATTTCAAGAGTAAGTGGTGAATACACAGAATTTCAAGAATAAGTGGTGACTGCAAAGGACTTCTTATTTTGGGTAACAAACACCTTTTCAGAGTTTGAACACAACAGCAGTGACAAAAAGCATTTAAAGCAAGTTAAATTCTCTAGAAATATAATTTCCTAATGATGCAAGTCATCACCTCTTAGAAGTGTGTGTCACCTTGGTAAGTCAGTGTTTTGAATCAATCATGTAACTAAGAAATATGATGGAATATAAGGCTGAAAATGAATTTTCCTGTAATTTTGCATATATTAAATTGACATATCTACAACTTTGGGTTAGATACAAGACAAAATATTGAATCTTGAGGATCACATTAATGAAGAGCTCAACTGACAAAATAAGTTTTTGTCATCTAAAGTGCAGAGTCAGCCCCAAAAAAGCACTAACTTATGATGAATTGCAACTTTTTAAACATACTTCTATACTGATTAATTATATATATTATCTTTACAAGGAAAATATATCCATATAACTTGTGAGCTACTTCTGAGGATGATTTATGTTTTTTTCTATTGAACTGCTTAAGGTACAGGCTTACTAGCATTAATGACAACAATGTCCATGGCTTTCAAGTTGCTCAAGTTGTCTCTCTGCTGAAGCAGAAATGAGTCCTCTTAGAGTCTGATGGTGCTATAGAAAAAAATAAAATAAAATCATAATAAAAAAAAGGACTGTACTCTTATTAAAAACAGAAGCTTTCATTCTCCCTGGAGGCCTGATATTTATGATCAAGCATTTCATGCCTACTTCTCTTGTCCTAATTCTGGTCATTTGCAACAATGCTGGTGTTAAGTGACTATGAAACCCTAGTCTCTGAAGTAATCAGATTTTCAGGCCCTGTGCCCTACATCACATGGAATCGTTTATTGCAGTACAATAGGAAATAAGGCCACTATGGCTAACAGTATTCCTGCAGGGAGAAATGCTGCTCATTGCTGAGTAACAGATGATTATTGGTTGTAAATTCTGCCTTCAAAATCAATGGCTTTTTGCATTTAGAACTAGCAGAACCAAAGGGCAATTATCAAAGAAATACAGAGAGAGAAAAAGCGCAGAGTACCAAGCTCCCGCTCAAGAGACTGATCACATGGAAGTGCTAACTTCTCAGATCCAGTTGATACAGGGCAGCTGAACTGGTCTTGGCAGCTGGGATGACATGGGCTGTGAGAAGTACCAAAGTTCCATCACTGGCTAAAGACCCTGGCAAGCAGCTCAGTCCCTTTTCCCCACATAAAAACCTCACAGCTCCACTTTCATCCTGCTATCTCTGTGTACACAGCATTTGTTGGGATGATTCTTTTGCACAGAAATAACAAGAGAGGTTCAACTGCAGGTGGTTAAAGAATTGTGGGTTTGTTGGCGCTTGTTGTATTAAGTCCCTGAAATTCAGAGCTTACCTTCAAGTCACTGCCTTTGGTCTTGCTGAAGCTGTAGTGAAAAAAATAGGCCTAAGCCTCTCAATTTTCCAAATGTAGTAAAAAGTGTTTGAATACACACTTTAATATATTTTCTGTGGCATTTTTGTACAATACAGATATATAATTATAGATATAATGCATATATAGCATTTACTGTATTGATAAAAAGCTAGTCTTTTCACAATGACAAACCAGTATTTACAATATTATTCAAATTTTAAGGAACAAACAAAACAATATTGTGTGGTTATATGTAAGAATAATTTGAGGAAAAATAAGAGACCAGTTCTAAAAAATTCCCAGACAATAAAGTACATAGTTTTGACAGGAGCGCCACCATGAACATCCATGCACAACCCTTATTTTTTTTTCTCTCTCCTTATAGGAACATGCATGATTTAGCTCTTCCACATTTCTACCTAGTCACAGCTCTTAAGTTGATATGGCTATTTATGCTTTTTCAAGTATGGATTAATTGTACCATCTTTCACTTAAGTACTTTTCCAACTGCAAAATTTCAAAGTTTTGCCTAGAGCAGGAATAACTATGTGCAAGTTGCTTCTTAATTTAAACCAATAGAGTTATGACAATTTGCATAGCCAAAAATTTTCCTATCTTCTACACACCTTAGAACCATTTCACAAACCAACAGCATGAGTTTGAATAGCATTTGTAGCATTGCAGGTGTCTTCTAGGAAGTTTGCCTGAAAGGACACTGCACTGCCAAGACCAGAGCTGAAGTGCACAAATTTACTTTGTTATCCTCATATATGAACACTACCCAGCCATTCGTCTGTAACATACTGTCCACAGCACAGCAAATCTAAAGATGATCTTCATCTTCAATGTACTGTCACCCCTTCCTCAGAGGAAGAGAAGTGCTATTATCACATTTTTCAGAAGAAAAAAATCTGATAGAGACTGAGTGAACTTAGGTTTACTCAGAAAGGTCACTTAGAAAGTTTAAGACAGCAAAGAAGCAAGCCCACATCACCTCAATTGCATTGCCTTCTCTTTCTAACTTTGAAAGAGAACTTTATACATATCTTTAACAGAAAAAAATACATAACCAATAGAAATACAGCATTCTTCAGGCACAGGCTTAAAGATTGCTGTTCTATTCCCAGATAAGAGGAGGTAGCAAGAGGGCTGTTTCTGCATGTATTATCTCCATCTCACTGAAGAAATATTAACTGTAATGAGTCTTTTTTGAAGTGAGAGTGGGTAAGCCCACTATTTGCCTAAAAATACGTAAGAACACTTGAGACACATGAAAATTCACCTTCACCAAAAAAAATCCAACAAACATAAACCTGAAAAACCTTAATCTCCTTCACTGCTGACTGGGGAAGCATTTCCAAGCACATCTGTACCCACCTTAGAATGCCTTTACATCACCTGCACAATATGAATGAGGATTAGCAAACTGTTGAAGATGACCTGTCTCTCAAGCACCAAAATTTGTTTCCCAGCCCCTGTGGCTCAGGTCTGACAGACGGGCAGCTGAGAGGCAGCTGTGGCAGAAGGACCGATACACACCTGGGCTGTGCAGGTGGAGATGAGGGCAGAAATTTCACCATGGTAAGAGTCTCCCTGTTGTCTTTGTCACTCTGGAGAAGTCTGGTCAGGAGCAGATGGTGATCTACATTCTTACAAGTGCCATTTAGAAACCAGAGGTGGGAATGAAGGAAACCTCTTCTATTCCAGGACAAAACCAAAGCAACAGGAAGGCAGCTATGACAGCATTCTGCTTCCAGAAACACTTTTGGGCAAACTGGGTCATCTGCCTAATTGATACAGGTGATGTATTTGTGAAATACTGAGGATGCAGGACCTTTTGCCCTTATTAAAAAAAACCAACCAGGCAAACACAAAAGAAAAAAACCAAACCCAAAACATGTCACACACACAAAACAGGTAAAACCAATAACGGAATTTCTCATCCTGCTCACTATTTTTTTTTCCTAAATCAAACTGAATTTTCCTTTAAAAAAGTAAAAATACAAAAACAAAGATACATTAGAATATCCTACTGTCCAGTAAATGTCTTATAGGCAATATTTATGGAGGAAAAAATGCATCAAGCCCCACCTTTGACAAAAATTAAGCATCCTAACGTTCATTTCATACAAAGGAATGCTGCTTCTAGTGCTGTTGATTTGAATTATTCCTATCACCACAATTTGAATATGCATTATTTGTCTTCAAATATATAACCATAAATCTAGACTAATGCTGAAAAAAACAAATTCTAGTGAGAATGCTGTGCCATTGATAAGCTAAAACCAGCATATCATGAGAAGGCAAACTAATCTTTCCGTTTACTTTGTAAATAATCCATTAGCTAAACTTCTATTTTAGGCTGGATGCTTGATGCTTAACACTAAGAAGTCCAAATACCCTTTGTACCCCTTATAACAGAAGAAACTTGTAAAATGTCTTTGGTGCATCAGCTTATTGTATAAAATGTTTTAAAGAAACTCACTAGTACTATAGGAAATATATGTGGGCTTTTTTGTGTTGTTTAATACTCCAAGTGTCACTTCATTCTTTAAAGGGGTTAGAACAGAGGAGGGGGAAAGGGGAGGAAGTCTTACTTAATTTGTTGCATATGTCCCAACGTGTTATACAACTAAGTGTATTATACCAGAAAACTAAAGCAGTCTGCACTGCAGCAAACTCTGTGTAACTCAAAATAGGAGAATAATCTGGCCACAAGCAAGTCAAAATTTCAGTGAAACTTCCTCTCATATTATATATACACACACTTTACAAGCTACATCGAGTGTCCTTTCATATTCCAAAAGAAATACATTGTAGACACCAAACATACTGTACTTTTACTTAAAGGCTTCATCAAACCATATGTGCAGACACTTGAGAAGATGAGAGTGTCAAGCTTCCTAGGGTCCTAGAGTCAAAGAAATTCTGCTGCCCCCCACTGCTAAGTAAGTGCACTCCTTCCACGGGGGGCAACATCTGCCGATCCGTCATGGTTCCACTTGGCGAGGACCCCAAGAAACTTCCTTGGGAAGAAACGATTTTCTCAGGACTGGCAGCCAGTTTAGGGGATGTGGAAAAGTTATATCCATAGAGCGCACAGGGACTGTGCAGTCTAAACGTGTTGTAGGAGCCTTGGTGGGTCTGATTAGTGGTAAAGGCATTGCTGGATGGGGAAGGCATGATGTACTGGAGCTGTGGAGACATCCCTGAAATCTGCATGGATAAGCCAGTCTGCGGGCAGCTGAATGCATCCCCATCATTGCCGCTCATGGACATATTCACAGTTGTGCTGCTCGACACACCGACATAGGAAGGAGTCCTTGGGGGAGCGAAGGTCTCGCCGCTCTGGTTGGTGAGCCGGTTGTAGGTTTCAGCCAAGGAAGTGCTGTATCTGTTCAGGGCCAGGCCTGAGCGGGCACAAGCTGTGTAGTCAGCTGGAGCGAGGGTGCACAGCTGGCTAGTGTTGGGGCTGAGGTGGAAGGCTGGAGATGAGCAAGGGGAGCCCGGTAAAAGGTGAGGGTGGGTAGATGGCACTCCGCTGCCAGATCCCTGGAGTAAAGTAGAGGAACCTGCATTTCCTGGAAGGGAATATTACAGTGTAAGAAGCACATTGGAAAAGGTCCACATGCCATGGTGAAAGATCAAGACCTTTGTCTTTTATAATAACCCTTGAGATTAAATCCTACTCAAATTAATTAAAAATTTCTACATACGTGTGCAGGAGAACGTGTGAGTAGACCCCATGCATGTTTCTAAAGAAACAACTTGACCAAGAAAAAATCCTGAAGTTATGTTTTTAAAACCATCACTCAGTACTTAGAGCTCCTGCCCAAAAGGTTAACTGCTTCTTATATGACATGGAAGGAAATTTCATGGCAGTTAAGATGTAGCCAAGTGAGTACCACATCACAGGAAGTCTTCTTCAAAATTATGATTTTTGTCTTGTCTATGCTGTTGCTACAGTCCAGAATGTGTTTTAGGTGCTCTCTGCCTGACTTCACTGTCAGAGCACCAGATGAGGAACCAGCTCCTTAGCTCAGAGGCTCTCACAGATAACAGCTTCAGAAAAGTTCCCAACTTCAGAACAAAAAATTTCTGACTTCAAAAAAATTCTGAGAACAACCAAAGAATTCAGAACAACTTCAGGAAAAGTGTGGGCTGAACACTGCACATACCTGCTTCATTTCTTGAATGGGTAGGTTTGCAGCAAACTGTTTGCAAATTGTTCACTTACTGATATCAGAACTTTTTATATTAGGAATACCAGTGCTGAATGCTCCTGAAAGCACACTGCTTGCTACAGGTGAAGCCTTTTTTCAGGACTGAAAGTTTCCCAGCTGCAAGGAAGACTTCCTTTTCTTAAAAGAT
Source organism: Hypocryptadius cinnamomeus (assembly GCA_013400635.1). NCBI lineage: Eukaryota > Metazoa > Chordata > Aves > Passeriformes > Zosteropidae > Hypocryptadius > Hypocryptadius cinnamomeus. Next base: position 41,680 of record VYZP01068914.1, on the reverse strand, counting down.
TGCGTCTTCCTGAAAACTGAGTGTAGAAAAATTAACTGGGCCCTTTTACAACCTCCCAGGCAGAAGACACTTAACAAGGAAGACCTCCTGTTTACGAATCACATTCACAATCAAACAGCTTAACGCTGCAAAGAGAGAAGTTCTGTCAATAAATTAGCAGATTATCATAATAGGTGAGCTAGTAAAATGAAAAATACATTATTAAAGAACACTGCCTTCTGCTTCTTCTCTGTTAAAACAAGGCATCATTAGACACTGCCACATTACAGAAATCCTGGTAAAAGACACATTTTTCTTTTAATCTCCATCAATGCCTCCACTACCTGAAGATGGGCACTTTCAGCATTAACAACCAGGACAAATTTCTAATGGGGTCTTTCACAAAGTCTCTATGTGCAAGGTATAGATGACTAAAGATTTTGCAAGGATCCCAGTTTCCATCCCCAGAATATTAAGAGTAACTTCAACAATCTTCTTAAGCTCAGGCAACAGCAGAAAAGGAAGTGAGAAGTTCACGGCAGCACCGAACAATGCTCCTACATGCAAACAGCCAATAAAGCTGGTCTGTCTCCTAAATGGATCAACTGCATTGTCAGTTGCCTTTCAGTCTTACACAGTCTGACAAAGTATTTCAGGTCTCATTCTATCTTCTCATGAAAGGCCTTTTTGATGAGACCATCCCTCACCCCCATGCTACGCCCAAAACTCTGCCAGCACTCATCCAATGTATCTATGACTTGGCACAAATCTTCCTTTTAGTTGCCCACACCAAGGACTGATACTCAAGATTTCTCAAAGGAGTGAACCAAAAAGCTCACAGAAGTGATTTCTCTGAATTTCTCTATGTTCTGGGTTTTTGCTCTGAAGATGTTTAACAACTTTGCAATCAATACATTATCAAGAAACCAGACTCAATGTTTGTAAATTTGGTAGCAGAAAATGCAAAGAATTGGGAGCAATATGTCTGATTTATCTGGGAAAAGGCTGAGAGGTTTTCTATGTGCATTGGCGTATACTGAGGAAATAAAAGAACTCAGAAAAGAGTACAGAGATTCCACTCTCTGCCCAAATGGGCCATTTAAATATTTTTCTCATTCATTACACTACCTGCACAATGGGGAAAGTGGAAACAAAGAGGTTTCCAACAAAGAGTGAGGAGCAGGAAAAAGTAAAACTGAGAGATCCATTTCTTTAAGCTCTACGATGCACACAAAGTTTGTTGGCCCATTTACTGAACAATTTTCAGGTATTTAAGAATCAAGAAGGGGTTATAAGAAGAAAACAAATTAAACTTCTTCCTATTTACTCATTACTTAAGAGAACATTTCTTCTCTTATTCTTTTTTTTTTTTCCCTTAAAAACACAAGTAGTTCCTACACTGCAGTTCAGATGTGTACAACAGAAGACATCTGTAAGTGATCCCTACCTTTTGTATGTAGCCAGAGCATAACACTAAGGAACAGGTTACTCAGTCCTTAAATAACTGGCATTCTCCTCCACATGTGATCTGATTTTTCTTTACAATCTAACATTTTTATTGCCACAGTGGTTGAGTTAGCATTAGTTTTCTAACTTAGAATAACTCTGATGAGGGGGGATGGCTGCACTGCGGTTAGCTGGTTGTTTTTGCCTTGTGAGTGTCACACTTACCCAGGCTTTTGAAAGGCATGATGGGCAAAGCTTCATCTTTCATTTTTTGTTCTGAAAGAACACAAAGACACTCATTACCTTGTTTGGGTATCCCAGGTATGTCTTCAAATGTAAGTGTCCTCAGCGAAGGTCTCCAGAAGGCGTAAGACTCTACCAGCGCTTCCAGTCCCATTCTATTTAGAACAAAACAATCACGGTGTCATGAAAGCAAGTTGTATTTTGCCACATGTCCCTGGATACTCTACCTCAGAAACATAAAAAAATTAGTAACATTTCAGGATTATTTTCAAGTTCGTTTTGCTTTTTAGAAAAGAGCCTTACAGCCTATCCATGAGACCACAGGGACCTGCAACCACTGGGCTGACAGCACACAAAATGTTTTCCAATTCCACAAGCCTGGCTCTCTATTTCAATATTTTGGGCCTTTTGGGAGGGTTGTTTGAGTGGGAAGATTTGGCTAAAATGATTTTAAATGTTTTGCTAGTATGCTATTTCTTAAAGAGATCATCCCTCTGGCAGTTAAAGTTTTAACTGCCAGAGGGATGATCTCCTATTTCTTCCTAGAATAAAGGTGATCCACTGACAATTTCTATTAAAACAGGATTCCCAGTCATTACTGATGAGTTGGAAAATCAACCTTAGAACATGAGCAAGGCATGGATGTACAGCTATTCTGCTACTAAAATCATGTATAACACAATGTTGTTTTGCTAAAAAAAGTGCATTTAGAAACTAAAAGTTTTCACTCATTTTCTTGCAACAATGTCCTAAGAAAACAGAAGTAACTGTGTAGAAAACGGTGGCAGACACTATTTAGAAGAATCTCTGTTTCCTGAAGATAAAGGCCCATTTGTTTTCTGACAATTATTTATAAATAATACACCTCAGAGGTATATAAACTTAGAGGTATAATTTTGGTGTTATTTTTGGCTGCTGGGCCCCAGAGGCCTGTTGAGTGTCAGCATCAGGCACACACCAAATACAAGTGCTTGCCTTTGAGCAGCAGTACTCTGTAAACTTGAACTATGCAAATAGCCCAGTCTGAAGCAACCAACATGTTCTGATACTACTCCTTCCAGCAGGAACACAAATGTCTGTCAGGAAACATTTATAAAGCGTTTATTAGCTGAACCTGGACTAAAAAGATAGCCTTAATTTTCTGCAGTAATGGTGAATTTTCATTTCTAGTTAAAGTGGAGATAAAAGCCACCTCCTGGAGGAGTGTAGCCAAGGCGATAATTTATACAAGATGCCTTTGAACAACTTCCACATTTTATCACCACCCTAATTTGTGCTATCAAATGCCCAAGTTTGTTTAACAAAACAGTTACGTTTTTCCCAATGTATTTAAAGGGAGAAATTCTGGTCCTTTCCTGAGTAAAAGTTTTTATAGGGTCAAACTTAAGGCCCAACTGAAGAATGAAACTATTCTCAGCACCTAAATTCTGTTGCACATTGCAAATGCACAGGGAATGTTTTCAAAAGGTGAAGCTACTGATTTCTGTGAAATGGCCTGTGGGACTGAACAAGAATGACCTAGAAGGGCATATTTTTAATTAAACTGAATTACTGCATGCAGCAGTAAAGAGTGAGATAGCTGCATAAAAACAATATTGAAAAGTTTGTAATAATTTAACCACAGTATTTTTTTAAATTTGTTGCAGACTAAAATGCCTCAATGATAAACACACCAGCTAGAACAATGAGGACAACAGAACCTTAACATTTAATTTCAGTATTTAGTAACAGAGCAAAATAATAATCCACTGAGTATACCAACAGAAATTTTCCCTGACAATTAAAATTCTGAGTTGAATTGCCAAACATTCTTATCCAGTAATGCAGACTACAAAAGAAAACTGCGATACTGACTTCAGTAAAACAATGTCAATTTGCAACAAAGAAGAGTTTGCAGAGTCAATTCTGTAACGAGTGTGTTTGAGCACTCAGACCCAGGCTGCTCCAAAACAATTTAGAGATGCTGGCTCTTCCTTCAGGACTTGCCTTCTTAATCCATTTCCGCAAAAATAACTTTCAATCAAAATATCCTGCTTTTTTTCTAATGCCTGAACCAGACTATTCCTAGCAGCCAAACAAAAAAACCCCAGTTCCATAACTGTATTTGTGTGGTTGCAGATGCAGTACTCTTACACCATCCTCAGGTAATTCCAGAGCTGTCCTGCCACATTAAAACCTGTTCAAAACTAATTTCTGAACAATTATTTCCTTTCTGTCTAAAAGGGTATCTTCTCTTGTTTCTTATAACATTATGGAAGAAATTCTAAGTCCACCTAAGTTTCTAAGTCCACCTAAATTTGCACATTTCAGAGTATCAGGGTTCCTTACTTCTTAGGAGGTTCCACAGTACATATTTTATAGTTCTGCAAACAGCAAGCATAGCAGAGACACTGCCTAGGAGAGACAGAGTTTTCAACCAGGGCACGTATGGAAACCCTTTTCTTCCTAAAGTACACACAGCATGTTTTGCTTCTTCAGTCACCGCATTTACCTGGAAGATACTGTTCACTTAATTTCTAACCAGAAGCCTACAAAAGAGGGCAAAGTTCTATCTATGTCAGTGGCCACAGAACATGGATACTTTTTTCTTACTAGAAGACAAAATCTCAGACATACTAAAAAGATATTTACAGTCAATGCCCATAAGTCTTCTCAACTACGTCATCCCTTCTATAAGTATTCATTTTCCAAAAACTACTGTCATTTACTGTCCAGTTTCAGGTTTTATGTAACTCAGGTTTTATGTAAAACAGGCTTTAATGCTGTAGCTTCTGCTAACAGAGAAGCTCAATAAAAGAACTATCAAAAAGAAACTCTCTGATCATTCCTACCAGCACAGTCTGCTCCCTTTTCTGCAAGGCCTGGTCATAAATATAGCAGCTGCAGACACCAAACACAATGTGGTAGCTGGAACTGATGTATACTATACACCACAATGAAATACTGCTTTTTTTTTTTAGCTGAAATGGTTTAACATACAATTCAAAACAGGCTTAAGTAGCTTGCCTTAAACAGTCGTTGGATAAAATACCTCATTGGCGCTGGCAGCTTGGACCAGACCTGAGTCTCCACTTTGCACTACAGAGATTTCTCACTGCTTTTTTGAAAGATTCACAGATCAAGAGAGAATAAGCAATTAATCAGTCCATCCACCACAGAAGAGGTGGAAACCAGTCTCATTTCAAGGTCTTGTATAGCCTGCTAGAAAAGGTATTCACCTAGGAAGCAGATCTAAAACTACTTAGACTAAACAGACACCTGAACACAGGTCTCCCACCTCCTAGGCAAGTGTGCTAAACCTAAGGTTACTGCACAAACCAGCTTCTCCCCCTTAATGAGGAAACAAGCCATTAACCCATGCTATGTGCCACTTACATGCAAGAGAACCTGAGCTTGTAGGTTGACAATGGTATCTGCAACTTGTCTCCAGCCAGGAGAAAGAGGAGATTTCAGGCACAGCCTGAAATCATGGACCTGAGTATACATTAAGTCCATTTGCAGCCTTCATGGTGCGTCACTGCTTCCACTGAAAGGAAACTTGAGTACATGAGTCAAGCCAAGTGCCAATCTGTTCTTGACCTAGATGGTCAGGGGTGTAGCAATGGCAACTCACCACAGAGAACATTACTGGGAAGTCTGAGTGGTCCCTCAAGGAGTCTGAGTTCTCAAATTAGTTTGTGAGTCCAAGTGTTGACCTTGAACAGCCTTCACAAACTGATTCTGTCAGCAGGAAGAAGCCCAGCTCCTCCCCAACACCCACCTGTTACGGCCCGAATCTCTAAAGCCTTTGGCGAATGGATTCCGATCAATCTTCAGACGAGTTATCTGTGAACATCATTAAGAAAAATTATTACCTGTGAACTCAGATAAGTAGCACAGAAAACAACTCTCCTGACAGAAAAAAAGCTGACAGACGAAACATCTTCATATTTGTATGGTTTAAGATGGCTGTCTTGAAACATAGCAAAATAAGGACCAATCTTCTGATCACTATTTTTGCACAACCCTGGAGAAGCTAATAAGTATTTAAAGCTGCCAAATGGCAGTAGGAATTACTGAGAAAAAACTTCAGGGAAATGCCATTCTTCATTTAAGAGAGTTCACTGTCTAAATGCAATAAAATTTAAATTAAATTTTATTTCTGTACTGGTCAAGAAGGAAATGTGAAAAGAGAGATTATCTCTAGGTTATTATCCTCCATGAAAAAAAATTCCAACCAACCAACCAATCAACCAAAAACCCAGCAAAACACACCACACCCCAAATAACCGTAATTTATTTTAATAAATGGGGAAATCACCAAATAGTTATGTTTCAGTATTTACATGGCTCTCCTGCTCCTCTCTTTGTAAAGTTATCAGTGCATGTGTAATTTCAAAAAATACAGCTGCAATAATTTATATGGAATTAATAAAATGTCACAGCACTAACTATGGTGTCATTATGTATGCTAAAACTTAAACAAGAGGTAGAAAGAGCCGAGTGATACAACCTGCAGTTCACTTCTGACTTTGAATCCATGTGGACCCAGATAAATTGTCCTTAATAATATAGGCTGAATGCAGTTAATAAAACAACTGCAATTTTCTTCAGAACTCAGGTTCTCTGTTAAGGTCCTGGGAGTATTAAAAGCACTGGAGTCAGGACAAAAGTGCTTTAAAAAGTCTCTCCTGACACATATCTACATTTAAAGGTACAAAAACGCCTTTAAAAATTAGACTGCTCTTTGTCTTGCTCTTCAATGCTGTGCTTATAATCAAGACACCATTAAGCATGCTAATTGGACTGTATGATCTCCATAATAATAAGAAAGATTTTTTACATGCAGCATCTCTGAAGGCTCAGCTATAGCCTCCAGGCACTACAGCAATATTAACAGTGAGAGCTACTTGTAGTAAAAAAAGGGTTTAGATAATTCTATTTTCATAAGTGATATAATGAAAGTATCTGCTTTTCTCCGATCTCTTACATCGCTGGTCTGCTCTGTAAAGTGCTAACCAGAAAGCCCAAATTACCTGTTGATTTTGGTATGCTGTGACAGTAGTGAAGACTGTCTCAGGGAAGGAGAAGGCTTTCACCCCTTCTCCCGAAGGGATGGGCTTGACAGGGGACAGATCATCGCCACAGTCTTTTCGGATGACGTGGACACGAGGCTGGTATTTATGCATAGAGTGAAGGATAATCTACACAGTCATGCAAGGAAAAAGATAACATTTGTTAGAAAGGACACCCTGCTGTTACAGGACTAATAGCTTTTTGGAACAGATTATGGTATGTGTTTACCATGCCACTTACTGGAAATCAAATGTTTTCTTTAACCTCTGAAGGTTCTTGTTACAGTAGTCTAATCCCTGTGCATTTATGTTATTGCCAACCCTAAGCATTTAAAAATTACGACTCAGGAGCTCCAAATTCAGAGATTGGCTCAGTTGAAACTGGCTCAAGAAAAGGAAAAAAGGAAAAAAAGGGAAAAAACAAAAAATAGAAATCAGGAGTGAAGTCCAGATCCCACTGGAATTATGAAATTTTGTCACATTTTTCCACTGAAGTCTGGATTTGACCTAACAGGATTAACAGCAGCAGAAATTTGCCTTTTGTTTTTGGAACCTTCAGGATGGACTATAGGAGCATTTTTTTCCCCTATATCTCAAAGGCTGGAAACAAATCTTGGTTGGAACACAAGCTGAGACTCTCACACTCTGAAGAAGCATAAAATTAAAAGTAAAAAGATAGCAAAATCCAAAACTCTAAAGTGTTGATAACAATCAGTCTATAAAACAGACAATTAATTTCAATTAAAAAAAACCCTCCCAACATATAAAAACTCAATCAAAAATAAATCATAAAAGAGAAGTGGATGAACTCATACTGCATAAAATTAAATGCACAAATACCTTTTGGTACTTCACCCCAATTTTAAAGAAGATTTAAAATACAGAATTTTTCCTTTATTTTACTCCACTTCAGCTAACCACTATTAAAATAAAAGATTTCAAGAAAAAAAAAAAAATTCAAGCTCTGCTATTATTGTTGGAAGCCCTAAGAAATTAGTAACTTGATAAATAAATAGTCCTACGGCTATTGGCCTGTGGAACCACTAATCAACATTCTGGGGAAGCTTTTTAATTTCCTGCTCCTTGAGTAGCCTCAGAATGTGCGTGTGCTCAAGCACTCAACAGAGCCCCTATGTCAGACACCATGGAAGTTCATTCACCCAAATTACATAGAGGACATTACATTTGTTTGGATAAACTAGAGTTTGGCTAGTTTAATACACTTGGTCTTGGCCAGATTACATGACCCTGTTTTGGTAAGGCCAGTTTCTGGATAATCAGGAGTTTTATTAGCCTTTAAGTAAGGTTTTGACAATGACATCACAGGCTCCAATTAATTTGCTCAGGGAGTGCCCTATGGATGTTCTCATATGAAGTCTTTTTCAACTTTCTGACCACAGCAAGATTTTTTATAGTGCAAAAGTGTTTTCTCTTTTACAACACTCCTTTCAGTTCTCCAACAGCAAAGATCTACAAAACGAAAATGCAGAGAGGACAGCGCATTCCTCACCCTGTTTCCCTGTGAACATCCAGTGGTACCAGGGGAGATTGGTACAACAGAAAAAGAAAAGAAAAGACGTTGCACAGTTCAAGTCCACTGCTGTTCTGTGCCTTGCCATTTGTCTGGGTGCCACTGAGCATGCCATGTTCTCTCCCACACGGATTACTTGACCCCATCAACTCTGTGATGCAAACCACTGCTGGCCCACACAACAACGATAACCCTGGCAGCTACAAAGAGCTCTGCTCACACATCAGAACAAGTGATATCAAAGCAGCACAGAGATGAACACCTCCCACTGCTTATCTGGGTGACTATTACAGCTAAACTGATCCATGTCATCTCCTAAGAACAAGCTGTCTGGCCTCTGTCCTGTACTGAAATTTCCTGTGCTGACTCACTGTTTTGACAATCAGCAAATCCATAGCAAAAATTTTTTTTCTTGATTTTGTACCATGTCTTCTAACAATGGAATCTTTGTTCATGATCTGAAGGACTCTGAACTCTAAATAGTGCATAACTGCAAAGGTCTTGTGAATTAAAGTGTAACATTTGAAGACAGGACAAAAGAAGAGGGAGATGCAACATCCACTCCAAAAACGATCTAGCTCTATTATTCTAAGCATCACCTAAAGCTACTGTGAAGAAAGAGCTATGCAAAAGGAGATTCCAGCTTTTAATTTCACAGTGCTTGCACATTTCAAAGCACCAAGAGGATCTAACGGTTTATCTGCAGTCGCAGCAACTTTTCCTTCATCCCCTTAAAATCCAACACCAAGAAAAACCCAATCAGAGATCCCACTGTGTTCCCGAATATGAACTGGCATTACATTCAACTCACAGCTGAAGAGCCTGCCTCTCTCTCCAAAGTCCTCACACAACAAGATGAAAACACTTAATGCGGGAATAAACCTCTCTCACAAAAAGTAAAATTAAACTTTGGCCACAGCAGCTGTCAAGAAATCATGATCAGGCGGAAGACATGCAGCAGGGAGCCCACAGGTAGGAGGCAGAGCAAAGGCCGCCAGAACACCTGCAGCCACACAAAGCTGGGATTACCTTTGCAATGGCTTTTCAGAGCTGCTGCCACGATGAGGCCTCAGAGCTGACCCTGAGCATGAGCACCACCATGGCACAACCATCTCAGCCAGAACAAATGAGAGCCAGAAACTCCTGCACAGGGGGGACACCAATCCTCCAGCAACTTGGCCGTGCCAAGACTACACGGTCACTTCCCCACTACTGACACAGTTTTAGCTGTTTTTGCTAAAAATCCTCCTTTAATCCTCCCTCTAAAGTACAAGCACTCAGGCTCTCTGCAGTTAGGGAAGTGTGTGGGGCTGAGGAACGCGGATTCCCTCTGTACTGAGACGAAAACTGCAAGTGCAAATGCTGATGTTTCACAGCTTTTCACTGTGAGAAGAACATATAACTGCCCATTGACTGTAAGCAGAGCTCACTATTCGGAGCCAAGTCTGGGCAGAGTTACAGCCCGCCTCTGCTTCCAGCCTCGCCCCACTTTCAAATGGGGAAAAAACCCACCCCAACCACCAAGGAACAATTAACACACTAACAGACTCATTTTCACTAAAAGTTAAAAGATGTTCCTCTGCATCAAAAAATATTCAGTTGAAAAGCATGGAAAATAGCATAAAAAATGTTGACTTTTCCCCTCCACTGAAATTCAGTTTAAAAACTGCATTGAAATAGAAAAATTAGCCAGCTGTAACCAGCCGGAGGGAGAGACTGCTTTTACAATGCAGCACTCACTCCACAGATGAGAGAGGGATGAGAGACATTAACAAAGAGCATCCAGACCATGCACTTTTCAGTGACAACTGCAAAATCCAGGTTTACTTTTCCTTAGCATCACAACTTAGATGAAACACACGAAAGCCATAGTGTATGTCTTAATGACTCTAGTATTTCCAAAGCAGGGAATTCACTCTGGAACTTCTTTTGAGATCAGAAACACACAAGGAAAACATGTCAGTACAAATTTTGCTTAATCACCCTAGACTACAAGTGGAACTCATGTATCAGAGAGTGTCCTATGTGCAGATATGTATTTCAAAAGTCTCTGAGCTGAGCAGCACTATAAAATTGCACAGTCACAAAGTCCCACTTGAAATGCTGATGAAAATAGCAGCAGGCAGCACAGAACCTGGAAAGTGCTCAAGCAGTGAGTCTCTTGGAGATGGCTGATCTCCTTTCACAGAATGCTAATCCCGGGGCAACGCGATATAAGAGGAATGAACTGGCTGCCACCAACTACTACCACAACAAAAATACTGTGTAGGAATTCTACCTTAGTGCTTATTTGCAAATGCTGTCTCTATGCCCACTGACCTGGACCACTTCTCTCAGAGATCCTGAGAGTTAATAGTCTAAAATAGGTAAAAAGGCTCTAGACTGACATCATGCAAGCTCCCTACCAAAGCCTTCAAGATCAAAACCTACCCCCAGGATTTTAACACAAAAAATCTGCAAAAGCTTGCACCTTTGACGAGCACAGGAAGCATAAAGGAACAATTTCAACAAGGATTAAATTGCAGAAGCAGAAAGCAGGGAAAGTGTTCCCAAAGAACAACAGCTAAAGGCCAATGCTGCTTGGTGGAAACCCCACTGAGGTTTCTCTGAACCACTCTGCCTACGCACGAGAGGAAAAAACCTACTTTCTAATAATCTAAAATATACCCCGTGTCCCATACAGGGGTGGGAGAGTCAGAACTTCTGATATAAGAACAAATATTGGAGGGGCTCTACAGCCTTGACTCCTAGCTCTTCTAATTCGCCATCCGTCCCTTGGTACCCTCCTGAGAAAAATGGTTTCTTCCTGCTTATGAGAAACAATTGGGGTTTTTATATTCATCACAAAATATGATTATTCGTTTTCCATTATTGCTAGAGGCATTCAGAGGCTACATAGCTTTTTCAATACAGCATTCCACACTACCATAGCTTTAGAAGAAAAAATGTACCCATTGGAAAAGACACTTTTCTGCTTTCTGCTTTTGCCTTTTCTGGTAATTATGAATGACATGTTTGCAATTTTCCAGATTTGAGAAATATGAAATTATTTTACAGTCATCCTTCTTTTGTCCTTTTATTTTAATACTTAAATTTCCATTTTGGGGAGGAGGGGCACTGCCATTGCTCTGAATCAGTTCAATGTGTCTCAAATCACTGTACTTGAGCTTTGCTTCACTCGTTTCCAAGCCAAAATACTTAACTAAAGACCAGAAAATTTATATCCCCCCGTATCACAAATAATGGTGTGCTATGTACACTACACAGGTTTCAGTTTAGAATAAACACAAAGCCAAAATCTGAGATGGAAAAATAGAATAACACAATTCTCTGCATAGCTGAGATTTTATCACAGGGCAGTTTGCAACTGCAAGTGCACGGACGGACCACACAGTACCCAGAGATCATCCCTCTGCACCCACCGAGTACAAAAACCAGCTCACTGCTGGAAAAGCAACATTTTATCCATTTGCATCTGCTTCACTTTCAAAGCCCTTACAATAGACGCAGGATTCAGGGAAAACAAGTCCCACTTGAGAGGAATCACAAATGCTGGGGAAACTAAGGGAACTTCATGTGCTAACCTTAACTCAAATGGACACTGCCAAATAAGATTCCATAACTGTAATTCTGGAAAGAAGCAATATAAAACCTCTTTTGCACTATCCTAACAAAAAGCACTGCTAACTTAAGAGGCATGAATACCCCCATATTTCTTTTAAGGAAGAACAAAATAAAATAATGAAAATTATTGCACAAATGGAAATCTTTTTATCCTTGCTATCACATTTGTTAGGTCAGCCACGCTCCTGTACTCCTGCCTCTGTTCACTGCGTTTGCAAACACAAATAAGGGGGAAAAATCTCAGACTATGTATTAGCAAAATACCTGTCTCAATGTCACAGTTACAACCATACTGAAAGATGAGTGTGGTATCTTTGTGCACTGTGCCAAGTATATTTTCTTTCACTCCTTTCCTTGGAGGAGAAAGTATCCTGGTTAATAAATTGGGTTACGCTAAGGACAATGGAATCCACATCCTGTCTCAAAACTTTCCTCTAACATCTTAAAACTCTACCACTTGGAACTTGATGCTTCTTCTGAAAGGATGCCAACATTTGTCATTTATTACAGGGGTTTGTAAAATCAAAGACTTCACCCTGACTAAAAACAATCCTCATTTTTTAATTATTTCTTAAGGTGTCAAGTAAAACTATTTTAGGGATTTCTGGAATGATACTGGCTTACATCTGTCATGTTTCAACAGTTTTGAAGAGAAAAGGAAATATTAACATAACACATTTTGTCACATTAGATAATGTCATAACTAAACAATTTAGAACTTGCAAACAGAACACTCATACTGCATACTCTTCGCCAGCTTTTCCAGAAGTAATGAGCCTCAGCTGTGAAAGGGTCTTGCTTCATAAGGTACGCAATAAATCATCATCGGAGCAAACCCAGCTCCCATGTTGTTCGTTTTTGACTGCAATTATTAACACCTCATGGGATTTCACACAAACGTTTAGGTTAAGAAAATACTTAAGTGTATTTTTATTCACGTGAAGTTATTACACACTAGCAATGTTTCTCCTAGCCACTTGTGAATTTAAGCGTCCTTTTCGATCGGAGGAGAAGCCGCGAGTAACACGCTCGGTGGGAAATACTGAGAGCAATTCTGCCCCTCTGTATTAGGCAATTTAGCCTTGTAAAGTCTTACTTTGCAGAAGGAGCTCTCTATTTGAGGGGGGAGTAAAACAGCAGGCTCTAATAAGCAGTTAATTATCGGAGCAGAAAGTAAGAAGCTTTTAGATGTGGACAGTAAAGCTCCAAAACAACTCTGAAAAGTCAAGCCTATTTCTGGCACCCCGAAGCTGTACGTCAGAGCCTCTCAGGGTTAAGCAATGTGCCTACACATAATGCCACCGAGGAAAGAGCAAGTACTCACATGCCCTTGATCATCCAGCTCGTTATTGGTAAGCTTCAGTTTGTCAAAGCTGATCACTTGTCTCATCCACGTCTCCCCCGAGGCGGGTGAATCAGGGTGAATATAAACACGAGGCGGCACCGGGGAGTCAGCATTACCAGCCACCATCCACTTGGAACTATGGTAAACATACCTGTAAAAAGAAAACAAATACCTTTAACCACAAGTACCAAAACAATCTATTAGACCCATTCAGCATTAATAAATTAGGGCCCATGCTTACAGCAAAACCCCAACAATTAAAAAAACATGGCAGGAGACAATTTCGCAAAAATAAGAAGAAATTTTGCTTGTTTGTTTCAAAACATAGTCCTGGTACCTGCAAAAATAACATTAAAATCCATGCCTGACCTTACTCTTCCTAAAATCAGTCACAGTCTCAACACTAGGTTTCAAAATGAGCTTTAAGCTGGTGTCACTTCATTGACTGCTACAGTTCTACTCTGAAAAGGCATCAGCAAATAGAGAAGAATCTAATCCTTCTTTTATCAAATTGAGTAGTAATTCCATATTTGGAAGATTTATCATGTTGAGTCTAATATAAGACTAAAAATAAAGCTATTGGAGGGAAAGAACATTATGATTGAGAAAAACAATGAAAGTATGTGAAACTATGCTCTTGATATTTCGGTAGACCATGTTAATAGGCTTGAATAGTATTGCAAAAAGGTTAAAAAATGAAAACACGGAGTATGCATTTCATTTGATATGCCAATGCTGACAAGATGATTTTATAGCAAAAATTGTGCCTGCTTTGGTTAAAAACCTATTTTGAAGGCAGGTACTTCACAAAACAGTTTAAAAAGCATTAATTGAAAGTTATTTTTTTCAAGTACGGTAAAAATCCAGTAATTCAGCTGTATTTTAAAATGAAAACAAGAAAGACTTCATCAAATCACATCTTTGTACAATTAAGTTCCTTGTTAGAAAAAGACAAGCAACCCAGTCAGAACAGAAAACAAAATGATCCAATGCAAGTACCATTCCATGCAATTCAGATCAAGCTGCATAGCTAAGATCTAGAATGGTGGTGGAATTCTCTCCTGGAGACAAATTCTCCACCCCAGATCACTGTTGTAACATTTTAAATTTATTTTATATTTCTTGGCTTATACTAAATATATGCTTTTCCTAGAACAGCAAATAAAGTTATAAATGCACATAAATACAAATTTAGTGATAAATACACATTCTGAGCTACTGCTTAAGCTTCCAAATATTTATAAGGTCAAATTTTGCTAGAAATCCAGACCTATATGTAATTTTCTTCATTTCCATTAGTTTTGCTATCTGCTCTGTCAGCTAAAGACTAGGCTCCATGTGACTGCTGTCATTTCTATGAAATTTAAAGATCTGCAAGACAGTGTGTGAAGCTGCACAAACAGCAAGAGTTGAAATAACAGACAGCAATAAAAAGCACAGAATAGAATGAGAAGAGGCACCAAGTAAAACATGTAAAACATTAACATTTAGTGAAAAGCTTAAAGGCATAGTTACTGATACATGAATACAAAAAAATTCTAGTTTGCCAGCTAAGAAAATACCACCCTTCCCACAACTCTCATTAAGTTACTTCAGTTATCTGGGTACCATGTAGCACAGTGTGAAGACAGTGCAGGTCAGTATGACTGTAATTATTTTAAATGAAATGAGGTTTAAACAATTCATACTCAATAAAACTGCTTCTAATTTTTAGTATTAACATTTTAATTCATTTGGAATTATTGCCTTGATTTTTTTATGAATTTATGAATTGTTCAGACCTTTTAGGAATTATATGTTTAGATTGTTAAGCAAATGCACGCATGCAACACAAAGCAAAAAAAAAAAAAAGCTTCCATTTGAACAGCACTGCACTAGTACAAGGAAAAAGAAGCATTTTTTCCTCTGTGGTACATACAGGTAATACTCCCCTGACTGTATATGCTGAGCATTGTCAGCCCTGGTATCTGGTGCCCCTTGTTGAAAAACTCAAAATCAAAAATGGTCCTAAGAAAGGTCATATACACCACACAAGAAAATGACAAAATAGCAGTCAATGAGGTTAGTATAGGAAAAACACAGGGCGGCATTTGCTTAGGAAGCAAGGCAGCATTCCTGCAGAACCAACCTTTTAATCATGGTCTGAAATATTCCTAGTTCTAGAATTAAATCTGCAGCGGTTTTCCCTACATTATACTAAGTATAGGTCAAAACAATCAAACCCGCAATTGGTAAAGACCTGATCCTGTCTCCTCTGAGCTACTCTGGCCAGGCTTGCCCCCTGGCTACTCTGGAGCATGGGATTGCATCTGTAAAGCAAGACCTTGGAAACAGCTTCAACTCACAACAGGAACTGCTGCGGGCCCAATCCTGCAAACATTTCTACAGGACAAGTGGCTTCTGCAGAGCCCACCAGCTCCCTCAAAACACAACTACCTTCAAAACACAATCACCCTCGAAACAGTGAGAGCTTCAGCACAAAATTTCTACTTCTAAATGTTCAAAGAACCACCTCTTTTTTTCCTCACATCATTCTCCAGACAATAATGCCATTAGTTATTTTAATAACAGTAATTAGAAACATTACCTTTTTTAGTTTAAGCAACTAAATATCTCAGTGATAAACAGTTTTTAAATTAAATTCTACAACCAATTTGAAGCATGACTTACTTATAAGATAGCTTGTAAGTATTTAAATCAGATATCCATGCTATTAATGTTATCAATTAATGTTAATACCATTTGGCACTAAAAAATGTACATTTTCATATTCATTTGTTAATAGGAAATAATTCCTACTGACAGGAGGAGGAATAAAATATGATAACATTTCCTGACCGCACTAGAACTGCACTCTGAAAGCCAAACCTGAGCATCTGCCTGCAGTACACACACAATGCGAGGCAAATGTATCATAAAGAGCTTCAACACAAATTTTTACTTGCCTCTGCATACTTGGTACAATATGGTCTTCTAAAATACACTGGGATGAAAATAAGAACCTTCAAGGAGAGTTAAACATGATCTTCTGCTAATTTATGTTGTGTCAATATTTTCTTCCAACAGCCAAGCATAGCTTACATTGTATGTTTTTTGACTTAAAGTCACCGTACCTGTATCTTTTGTTATCCACTGGCACAATATCCATAGCAATGTAATACTGCTGATGTGGGTCTAAACCTGAGATCTTCACTCTCATTGCAGGAAACATCCGCCTGAGCATTGGAAAGAGAGAGGTCATTTTTAATACGAAACAGACTCGGGAATGGTTGTTTAGGAAAAGTAACCGCTTCGTGGGATTTTTCTCGTTCTTCCTTTTAGCCTACAGAGTCCTTTCGGACGATTATAGTTACATAGCCATGAAATGGCCCATTCGATATGTCAAAACAGATTTCTAAAGTGCATTTACTCGAACAATGCTTTGTATGTTTGGGGATACGCTTTGGGAGTACAGCTATTACCACATCATTTCAACTTTATTGTTAGACAGTAAATCATTTGGGTTTGAGACTTTACTTTAGCAGTACACACATTTAAAACCCATTTGAGATATTAGTAAGAAATGTATTCCTGGAGATGTGCAAACACCACCTCCACCCAGGAAGCCCAAGGCTTACAGAAAGGCAAATTGCCACTAAAGTTTCAAGTGACAGCATAAAAATGGTGTATCATTGCCGTAGCAGCGAATTAGAAAGCTAAATCTACGGTGATACAATTATAACACCGCAAGGATGCAGTTATAAAAGCCAATGTGCCATGCTCTAACCCAACAATATGGTCTTTATTGACACGGGACTTCCTGTCTGCAACTTACTAAAGGTGAAGTGCGAGAGCTACTCTGTCTTTGAAAGGTATAGTAAAACTCCTTTATTGAAAGCAGAAACGAATCTACAAACAAATTTCTGGAAAAAAAAAATAAAACGAAAACAACGAAAAGCCAAACGTTCAAGATTTAGATCCTTCTGTGGAAAAACGGATTAATTAACCAATGAGGTGGTTTGAACATAAAACTGCCCTTAGCTCTTCGCTTGGCATGCTTTTTTATCAGAAGACTTCATTCTTGAAGCACAAAAAAAAAAAAAAAAAAGTCCTAACTGCAAGCTAATAAAATACTCTTCTGCATTCTATAAACCTGAAAGTTATTTCAGTTTACTCAGTATATCCTGCTGTGCTAAAAAATATATATATTAAAAACCAATCTATTAAAGGTAGTTACTGGAAACAAAAAATCATATCTCCGCCATTTCTGAATAAGCAGGAGGGTAAAATCCTGACTATGGCTAACTGGTTTTTGCTGTTATTTCAGTGCACCTGTAAGATAAAACAGAAATTCCCCGACTGGTATCCCTTAAGACAAATGCAGCTTTGTGCTGTTTAAGACTGCGTTTCAATCATTAATAAAGCCTCTCTGAAAATGCAGACGGTAGCATATGGATTCAATAAAATATGTTTTTGTAATTTCTAATAAGTTCAAATACTTCTATACTTCCCAGGTTTTTACCATGTGTATCCCCTGGAAAGGGGAAAAGCTTCCCCCCAGAAGGGCACGGCGCTCCCAGACCTCGCCCTAATGAACAGGAAACCCGAAACGCCACATGCTCCCGTGCCCATCTAACATTATCGCCATCTACCTGCCTCGTAAATCTGGAGGGTTCCCCCGGTTTTGGCCCGCTTTGATGTGCCCGCCCGCCCCGGGAGCGCGCGGGTGGCGGCCCCGCCGTGCCCGTTACCTTCCCGCCTTGGTGATGATCATCTCCGTGCCGATCTCGTGGAAGCGCTTCCAGAGCTCGGCGCCCTGCAGATCCACCCGCGGCGCCTGCGGCGTGGGCAGCGGCGAGCCGGGCCGCGAGCCCTTGGGGGAGCCGCCGGGGGAGGCGGGCGGGGAGCCCGCCAGGAAGCCCTCCTCGCAGCCGCCTGCGGAGAGAGCGGAGCAGCGATAGCGGCGGGGCAGCGCGCACTTCGCCATCGAGATCTCCCTCAGCCCCGGCCGACCAGCCAGCCCGGGCCGCAGCCTTGGCTCCGGGGAGCGGGGCAACCCGAGCGCCGGGACCGCGGCAGCACGGTCGGGCTGCCAGGGACGAGCTGCCCCCATCGCCGCGCCGTGCCCGGGCCGAGGCGGGCGGCAGCCCGTCCGGCGTGCGAGGACGGCGGCGCATTTGGTTTGGCCACGGGCTTCTGCTCTGCAGCGTGAGACTGCGCTCTCCTCCACACACAGCAAATTACACACATACATACGTATATGTAGGTGTTGTGTGTGTGTCTATGCATATATATATACATACACATATATATATATGCACACATAATTATATACATAGTTGCATACGCACTTTCAGCAGCACACACACACATATGTGTCATATAAGCTCTTTTGCCTTTCCTCGGGAGCAGAGCTCGGGACAGCCCCCCGCCGTCCCTCCACCGCGCCGCGGCACCGACAGCCCCGCCGGCAGCCGCCCTGCTCCGTGCCGGCGTCCGAGGGGCGCCGCGGATCCTCACCGCCAGGCCAGCGGGAAGGGTGGTGGGTGCCCACGCAGCGTGGAAAGACAGAAGGGATAACGGGGAATCAAAGCGCCGGTCGCGGCGGGGAATGGGGATCCCGAGCCCAGCCGAGGAGCGGGGCCGGGGGCAGCGGCGGGGCGCGGGGCGGCACTCACCGGCGGAGGCGCGGGCGGCGCAGCCCAGGTCCATGTCGCCGCAGGTCCTGCCGACAGAGGCGGCGGGAGAGCTCTTGGCGCAGCAGCCGCTGCCGCCTTCGTCCTCCGCCGCCTCGTCCTCGCCGCCCAGCTTCCTCCGCTTGGGCTGCCGCGGCGGCGGCGGCGGCTGCTGCTGCTGCTGCTTCTCGGCCCCGATGAGAGCCTCCACGGAGAAGGCGTGAGCCTTGAGGCTCATGGTGGTGCCTGGCGAGGACCGCCGCTTGTCGGCCATGCCCGCCACCCTACAGCCCGCGCATCCANCGCCGACCCGAGCCCGCCTCCGCCCAGGCCCGAACAGCCCCGCGCCCCCGGCCCGCGGCAGATGCACCCGCAATGAACGCTAAAGAGACACCCCCGCCCCCAGCCGTGCTTCCCCCCAAACGCAGAGGGAAGGGGGGGCTCCCCTGGAGAGCGGCGTTTCGGCCGGGAAAACCGTTCGGACGTTAAAAAATGACGTTGTGCCCTGTTTTGCTGTAAGGAATTAGGAATTATTGCTGTTACTGTTGCGCTTGGAGATTCATCGCGTTGTTATTCCAGCTCTGGCTGCAGTGAGGTTCCAGCGTAGCACCCACAACCTCCGCTAAACCCAACCCATTAGCGCTGAGGCTGCAATAAAACGAGAATTAAACCGAACCTTGTATGAACATCGATGCATCCAGCCACAGCAACGTTAGTAATAATCATATTCAGGTGCATAAAATAGTCACAGGGAAAATCCTCTTTCGTATCTTTCCAGTGAGTAAAAACTACTAAAGTTTTGGAACCAGATATTCTTTTCTTTGCTTATCCAGAACATGAAAAAGCTAATGAGATTTTTGTTGTGTTTTCTTTTTTTTTTTTCTTTTTTTTTTTTTTTTTTTTTTTCTTTTCTTGTTGGGACGTTTTTCCCTTTTTTGTTTTTCATCCTCAGGACTAAATGGAGTGACGTGCTCCCTTGAAAGAAACAGAATAGAAACCCTCCAGCTGTTAAAAAAAAAAAATCAATGGGGCAAATTTCACTATTTAGGGGATTAGGATCTCAAACTCTTTCTGGTTTGGGCAACGGAGAGAAGGAAATTCGTGATGTGGTTCGCCTGTGTCACAGTCTTGGAGGTCCTGTTCGGGCCGTCGAGTGGCACAGCTGAGATTTCTGATCGTAATCTGAAACGGAAATAGCTGCCATTTAGGAGACGTAACCGTTTCCACTATCGCATTTTACCTACCCGTAAAATGCAAATTTATCGCTAATTTCAATAGCTGTTTCGTCAGAGACTGTGAGGAATGGGCTGATTAATAAATATACTCTAGAGATAAATTATCCCTTCGAATAAGGTTATCAGCGTTAAAATTATAAACGTACTTTCCAGACGTGAAAAATTAGTTATGTGACAAAAAGATAATTAATTAAAGAAAAAAATAAAACAGAAACGAAACCGCCGTAGGAGCACTAACTCTTTCCACATTGGAAGAGATGGCAACTTGTCTGAGAAAAATTCGTCACTACGAAAAAAATTGCCCTGCAGTTGCTGCCGCTCTGAATTGATAGGAGAGCAGAAAATGTTTAATGCCTGTCACCGACGAACAGTGCTATGGAGTTAGTTTATCTTTACATTGAATCTGGGACATATTAACTGTTCCGTGGTCTAAAGTCAGTCTGCTCTGCCTTTCCAGCCGTGATTGAATCTGAAGGAAATCAGATGTGCGAGAGTGATCGAAACGCGCTAAGATAGAGGATCTTGCAGGAGTTTAAACGCCATCGCGGTGGAGATGAGATCGATAGAGGAGAGGAAGGAAGGAAATGGATGCTATCTGTCCGAGGGCGCTCCCGCTGCCTCCTCTCCCGCCCGCCCATCTCCGACGGTACCTTCCGCCGTCCCGCTCCGCGCTCCCGCCGCCCGCGGCCTCCGGGCCACACACGCCACCGCCACCGGTGCGACGGTCCCGGCGAGGCCCGCGGCAGCAGGTACCGACCTCCGCCGCCGCGGCCCGGGAGGGGCGCGGAGGAGCGCGGGAGGAGGAGGGCGAGCTCCGTGGCGGCGCGGCCCGGGTGCGAGCGACGCGGGGCGCGGGGGCTTTAGGGCGAGGCTGAGCTACTGGAGAAACCCGGAGCGGGCGCGGAGTGCGGGGCCGGCCCCGAGCGGCCGCCGGGACCTGCCGGCGTAGGGGCGAGTTGCTCCGCTCCTCCGCCGGGCTCTCCGCGGCTGCGGCGCGCAGGCAGGGACGGGGACGAAGCGGCGGTGGTGCCGCGGAGGTCCCGTAGAAGCCTCTGGGCACGGGGTTGTTGATCCTGCGCGTTTTTTTATTCTTTTCCCTCCCTCTAGAGCCAGCCGCCGCGCGTTCCCGCCGAGGAGACCCTGACCCCTTGCTCCGCACCGCTCCGCACCCCTCCGCGCCGCACAGCGGGGTGCGAGCAGCCTGCCCGCTCTACGGCAGATGGACAGATCGCCCGGATCGTTTTTATTTTTAGAGGATTGCCCCTTGTTGTTGATTTTTTTACTCCTCCTTAGATTTCTGTAGGTTGCTATGTGGCATGCTGTTTTCATTTCTTGACTTTTTGAAATAACTATTTTATTTCAATTTATCGAACAACCTGTTATCCATATGTCTTTCCGATTAATTTTTTATGGGATGATGAAAGAGAGAAGAATCTATATATATAGTGATCTGCTAATGGAATAATATATATATCCAAAACACCTTTCTGGGGTTACTTTTATTTCCGGGCTTTAAAATGCAGTCTGTGTTTTTAGGCAATTGGTGAGGCAGTGCTTATTTGACGTAGGAGAGTCACATATTTAGACTTCAGTAGAAAAAATGTATTGTTTTTCACCAGAAAGATATTCTCCTGTCCTCCCCTCAGAATCTTGAGGGGCATTTACAGAAAGGTTATGGCCATGTTCTGCCATTCACAGTGGGATTTTTGCGAATCTTTTCCAACATTGAAGCCGGACACCACCAGTAAGTAAAATATCCACAGGGTCCTTTTCCTTTCAAAGACATGATTTTCTGTAACTACCCAGCAGGGATCCATAGAAGAGGTCACTAAGGAAAACATACTTATATCATTAGCCTCTTCTTCCCTCCGCCCCTCAAGTGAGCCTAATCGCTTCACCCTAAGGAGACGTGGCGTGTAAAACTGACAGCAAGGAGCTGACGGCGGCTAGTCAGTCAAATATTATCAACTCCAGAAAAAATTATAGGCGAGGGTTAGAAAGTAGCCTGTAAACCCTTTTTTCTGTACATCCCAAGTGCACCTTCGCCCTCGTCCCTCTCCCTTGCCCTTGCTTGGGGCTGAGCGTGTGTCGAGGCCAAATTAGCACTTCCAGCTCTTCTATAACGGGGTGAACAGCAAGCCTAGAGCGACTGTCCCAGCGATACAGATGACCCTCAAAAGGGTTGAGAGAAGGTTAAGCATGGCTTAAATTTAAAAGAGGCAGGAGAGTCCCCTGGAGCCCTCACGTCCCTCTCCACCGGGGATCCTCCAGCCGGGCTGCTTTCCCTGTTGCCAGGTGCCTTCCTTCCCGAAGGAAGAGGTGGCACTAGGGAGCCGGCAGGAACGGTCGCCCGGAGCGGCGGCGGGGCTCTTTATTGGTTTCCGATGAGAGCGGCCCGGCCCCTGCTCCCACTTGTGTGTGTCACCTTCCTCGGGCGCAAAACGAGCACGGCTCACAGCGCGGGGCGCAGGCGATCCCGGATGATCCCACGCCGGGCCCAGGTTCGCGGTGCCCCGGCTGCCGTGGGCAGCCCCCTGATATTCGTCCCGGGCTCTGTCCCGAGCACACCGCCTCGCCGCTCGCCCGATGGGCTTTAGCTTTGCGGCCGAGCCGGAACGAGAGGGAGCCGGGTCGGTTTCCCGACACTTGAGACTCCCCGGGTTCAAACTACATAACCCGACTGACGGGTCCCAAAACGAGCGGATGACGAGGCCTCTCTGTACCCAGCCTCCAGGACCACAGAGCATGCAGCATCCCGTTCGGTGCTCCTAGCTCAGCAGCCGAGAAAAGGGAACAGGGCTGGGGAAGAGAGGGGAAGCCCCCCGCGCTTTCATCGCGCACAGTGCCCTTTGTCGCCTGGAGTGACCCAGCTTTAGCCTGAACCGCGGGGAGCCTGGCTGCGGTTGTCGCCGGTCTCGCCGAAGCCAAGCCCAACCTGCCAGGAGCGTGGCGGCGGCGGCCCTCAAACACCCGCCGCGAGTGGGGTTAGGGGAGGGCTCATCGATACGGCGTGGCAAGTTTTGTTCCCGCTTCAGCACCGCGGGACGGCCGCGCACCGAAGGAGGCGAAGGGGTCCGGGCCAGCCCGCCGTAGCCGCCGACGGGGCTCGCGGTCCGCCGGCCGGCGCGGGTCATCCCCGGCGCGGGGGGCACCGGCCTTTCCCCCTGCGCCCGCTGAGCCCCTCGGCCCGGCCGTCCTCGCCGGGCGCTACCCCCGCAGCCTCAGGTCTCGTTTTAAAAGTTAGGGGAAAAGAATAGTCGCTCCCCTGCTGCGGTGTATAAATAAGATCAGCGTACGGAAATAAACGCTCAGCCAACCGACCGGCTTTCCGGACGGATGAAAATGCTGAGGAACGACATTAGAGCATTGAAAACACAGTTTAAAGGCATCCGTGTTAAAATTATAAACATTCTGGTGATTGCGTTTTATAGCGCTTCAGTTGCTGTCTTAATTCCTAATTGCACAGCCACGAGTATGAATAGTTTTTAAGGAAATCTCCAGCCTTTAATACGCCGCTCCCACTTATATTTATTGTTCGTTTCAGACAAACGATTTTTAAAAATAGTCTTTTCATTACTTCAGTCACAAAATAAGCATTTACAAACGCTAAATGAGGGTTGAAGAAACCTCCGTCTTTACTTTTTTATTGCTTTAATAATTTATAAATTTATAAATTTAACTCATATTTTCATGATTATCTCAGGAAAAGAAAATGAAAACGTGCATGGAATAAAATTAAATCAGGTAGCTTTAAATCACTGTAGTTTGGGGTAGAGTCACTAATTGGCAATATTCATGTTTGCGAAGCTGGGATTTCAGCAGTAAAAAGATACGGTATATCCCCTTTTTATCATAACGTGGGTCTGCGAGAACATTTATATCATACCGTTGTAAGAAATGATGTGTAGTTAAACAACATTTTTTAAGCAGGGTTTGTGTCTTTTTATGGCAACCCTCGGTCTTTAGTCAGGGCTAGTTCTCGTATTACATGAAATGTACTTTAAGAAGTACTACCTGCTCCAGCTGTCCAGGAAAAACTGAATTATGGAACTAGGAAACATATGGCAGTTGCATATTGCCCGAGTAAGGTACATATGAAAGTTATAAATTTCTTTTTTAAGTAACCATTGTAAACGCATTTTTATAGGTTTCACAGTATGTATTACATCTGTAATTTTAATTTTTGCAATATACCTTTTTAAAGATATCTATGTTTTCTGTACTCTGGGGGAGGAAATGCAAAGCGACGTTTACACGTTAAAAAAAAGAAATGCTGCATGCAAAACAAACAAGACAGGTAAATAAACGGGGAAGCGGAGCTTCCTCACAATGGAAAGGACACTATGCCATCTATTGGCAAAGCAGTTATTTACAAAGCCAAGGGTACCCTAGCGAGTATTTTCTGTTCTTTCAGTGTTGTGGAGTGTCCCAGTTGTAGTTTTCGTGTATTATAACAAATAAATAAAGACATGTCCACGGAGGTCCAGGGAATTAAAAAAAAAAATTAAGAAGAAGAAAAAAAAAAAAGGAAGAAAGCAAGACAGTTCGTGAATTTATACCTCACAAATTTGGTCATTAACTCACAGGGGATTTTGCAGCTAATTGCGAACTCCCTTCTTGGAGCGCCCGAGTAGGAGAGATTTAACTTTTTCGATTGTTTTATTACTGAACCCTATCAAAGAAGGCTTTTTTTTTTTTTTTCCTTGTCTTGCTTTTCCCCCCGTGTTTTCGATGCAAGGTTACCTAAGGACTTTATGGCCACGAAACGGCCCAGCGGGCTCTTCGGAAGCTGACCTTACGGTCTCTGCTCAGCCCGAGCGCTCTGCGGGTGTGACTGCAGGATCGGGCCTCCTTTTCCGCGCCTCGCAGGGCTCCCCCGAAACGCGAGCCTGACCTGCGAGGCGCTCTAAGGCTCGGTCGGACACGGGCGGGGGGCAGGAGGTGCGCGGAGCAGCCCCCGCCCTGCGGATCCCGCGGACAGCGCTCGTTGTCGGCGACAGAAAAGATTATCCCGTAGGAGAGAGCTACTAGTGCTTTTCCTGTTTCCAGGAAGGCGAGGGAGAAGATATTTTCTCCATCAGATATAAATAAACCGAAATAATCGGACAGATGTGAAGGGAAGAGTCAATTTTTCCTGTTCCAAGCGTAGACCAATTTCTGAACGAAAGTCCCTGTCTGTCCGTCTTGAACTGGCTTTCTTCCTTTTTCCCTCACTTGCTAAAGTCTCGACTTTTTCCCTGCCATGACTAGCCCACTACTGCTCGATGGGAAACACGAGAGCCCTTTGTTTTAACTTTCAACGTTGTAATCTCTCTTTCCCTGAGCCGCAGAACCCAGTTTGGCCCTTCTCTCCTAGATGTGTGAGTCGGGAGGCGGGCGGGGAGAGAGAAATTCCTGGAAGCACCTGTATTTCTCAGCTCGAAAGGTTAATCTTTCTCCACACAGCAAAAGAAAAAAAAAATCCCTAAAATAAAAAAAAAGACACAATCCCCTCCGTCTAAAACCAGACCCCAGAGGACAGAAAAATATAAAATCCAGACCCTGCACTCATATCCTTTTACTGCTCTTCTCGGTGTGAACGTGTGAGTAGATGGTGTTTTACAAAGTTGTCTGAATTTCATGAAAGGCCGTTCCTGTGTTTATATGCGAGGGGAATTGCACTGTCTCGCTGACTGAAGCGCACCTTCGCCGACTGCACTTTACCCGAGCAGTGGGACGCGGCGCTGGGAGCCCGAAGGCTTCGCCTCGCAGCCTCGGATTTTCGGATTTTCGGATCAGCCCCGCGCCTCTCTGGCTGCCGAGGGAGCGCAGACACGCTCATTCTGGGGGCAGCACTCGCTTTCTGCTTTTTTTCCCTCCCCTGCAAACGCCCCCGAAGCCCGGGCGAACCGCGGGCTGGCGGCGGCCCACGTCTGAGGACGGTGATGGGATGGGGGTACCACGCACTGCGGGACCCTCCGGGACCCGCCGCGGGTCCCCGCAGTCCCGTGTCCATACTGGAACATCACCACGGCCCGCAGCCGCTCTCCCTCCGTTCCCGCTGCTCGCTTTTTTGGGGGCAGTCTGCCTGGGAACGGGGCCGTCACGCCTCGGTGGCCGGCCGGGATGGGGACACCAAAGAAGCGGCGGGCGAGCGCGCTTTCGGGGAGCCGGCGGAGAAAGATGCTGGCGGGTAGGCTGTAGGGATAGAAAGGCATCGATGAAGGAAAAAACTGAGCTCCATATGGGCAGCGATTTTTGAAGAAGGCATCAAACACTCTCCTCTGCCGTGCAGCCCACGCACGCTGGCTCCCCACGCCGCGCTGTAGCCCGCTGCAGCGAGGTGCCGGCCGAGCCCCTGAGCATGGCCCGATTCAGCCTGTCACCTGAATGAAGGGATTTGGCTCGTCAAAATTAAATTCCTCCGCAATCAGTCAGACCAAAATGCTTTCAGAGTAACATCCAGGAGATAATTTCCCCCGAATTACCTATCAAGTGTCGCATACAAGATATATCTTTTAAATATATTGGTTTTTTCGATGATGAGCTGAAAAGGAGAGAGTTATTAAAACTGTGCGAGCACTCTGCTCGTAATTACCCGGGAAGCAGAACGAGAACGCGGCGCTAGTGGGGGACTCAAGAAAAGCGGGGCTTTAAAATCGCTGTCTTTTAAAGTTTGCGTGGGTAAAGTCCCTTGGCGCCTTTTTAGCAANCCCGCCCGCGGTCCCCGCGGCTGCCCGGGGCCGGGGCTCCGCGGGGCTCCCCGCCGCGCTCCGCACCCGCGCACGACGGGACGAGCCGCGGTGCCGCCAAAGGGCTCACAGCCCCTCGGGCACGGCCCCTGCCCTCCTGCGCGCCCGCGGAGCCCCGCGCAGCTGCTGCGCTCTCCCCAGCCCCGCGCTCGCCGTTTCCTCCCGTCCAGGTCCGGCAGCAGCGCGGCTGCACCGCCCGTGCCCAGGCTGGGAGTGCCGCAGAGACAGGCCTGAGATGTGTGAGTGTGTACGTACAAATATGCACACACGCATAGAGAGGGCTTCCGCTGGCTGCAAGAGGTCATATATTTTGAACGATGAGCTCTTAGCTGNCCTGTTCCAAGCGTAGACCAATTTCTGAACGAAAGTCCCTGTCTGTCCGTCTTGAACTGGCTTTCTTCCTTTTTCCCTCACTTGCTAAAGTCTCGACTTTTTCCCTGCCATGACTAGCCCACTACTGCTCGATGGGAAACACGAGAGCCCTTTGTTTTAACTTTCAACGTTGTAATCTCTCTTTCCCTGAGCCGCAGAACCCAGTTTGGCCCTTCTCTCCTAGATGTGTGAGTCGGGAGGCGGGCGGGGAGAGAGAAATTCCTGGAAGCACCTGTATTTCTCAGCTCGAAAGGTTAATCTTTCTCCACACAGCAAAAGAAAAAAAAAATCCCTAAAATAAAAAAAAAGACACAATCCCCTCCGTCTAAAACCAGACCCCAGAGGACAGAAAAATATAAAATCCAGACCCTGCACTCATATCCTTTTACTGCTCTTCTCGGTGTGAACGTGTGAGTAGATGGTGTTTTACAAAGTTGTCTGAATTTCATGAAAGGCCGTTCCTGTGTTTATATGCGAGGGGAATTGCACTGTCTCGCTGACTGAAGCGCACCTTCGCCGACTGCACTTTACCCGAGCAGTGGGACGCGGCGCTGGGAGCCCGAAGGCTTCGCCTCGCAGCCTCGGATTTTCGGATTTTCGGATCAGCCCCGCGCCTCTCTGGCTGCCGAGGGAGCGCAGACACGCTCATTCTGGGGGCAGCACTCGCTTTCTGCTTTTTTTCCCTCCCCTGCAAACGCCCCCGAAGCCCGGGCGAACCGCGGGCTGGCGGCGGCCCACGTCTGAGGACGGTGATGGGATGGGGGTACCACGCACTGCGGGACCCTCCGGGACCCGCCGCGGGTCCCCGCAGTCCCGTGTCCATACTGGAACATCACCACGGCCCGCAGCCGCTCTCCCTCCGTTCCCGCTGCTCGCTTTTTTGGGGGCAGTCTGCCTGGGAACGGGGCCGTCGCGCCTCGGTGGCCGGCCGGGATGGGGACACCAAAGAAGCGGTGGGCGAGCGCGCTTTCGGGGAGCCGGCGGAGAAAGATGCTGGCGGGTAGGCTGTAGGGATAGAAAGGCATCGATGAAGGAAAAAACTGAGCTCCATATGGGCAGCGATTTTTGAAGAAGGCATCAAACACTCTCCTCTGCCGTGCAGCCCACGCACGCTGGCTCCCCACGCCGCGCTGTAGCCCGCTGCAGCGAGGTGCCGGCCGAGCCCCTGAGCATGGCCCGATTCAGCCTGTCACCTGAATGAAGGGATTTGGCTCGTCAAAATTAAATTCCTCCGCAATCAGTCAGACCAAAATGCTTTCAGAGTAACATCCAGGAGATAATTTCCCCCGAATTACCTATCAAGTGTCGCATACAAGATATATCTTTTAAATATATTGGTTTTTTCGATGATGAGCTGAAAAGGAGAGAGTTATTAAAACTGTGCGAGCACTCTGCTCGTAATTACCCGGGAAGCAGAACGAGAACGCGGCGCTAGTGGGGGACTCAAGAAAAGCGGGGCTTTAAAATCGCTGTCTTTTAAAGTTTGCGTGGGTAAAGTCCCTTGGCGCCTTTTTAGCAATAAACAAATGCCTGTGTGCATATCCAGTCACATATACATAGTAACATAAATCTATAAGTATGTCCAAACACATATACAAACATACGTGTATATCGATTGCACTATTCTATATTAAATATAGACATGCCTTGCGGTCCAGATTCTTTCAGTCATTCATGTCTGCAGACAAATTAAATTATTTCCTTTAGTGTTTTCTTGTTTCTCTTATTTTTCCTCCTTTTTTTTTTTTTTTTTTCTTCCTTTCTCCTTCTTTCTCTTTTCTCAGTGGAAAGTGCACAGTAAGTGTGAAATATACATCATCGCCAGAGGAATTTGTCTTGAAAAGTCCTCTCAGCCCCCTGGTGTTCAAAGACTAAAGGATGATTATTGATTATTGCACTAGATCAGAGCCCGCATTAAACGCCAGGGGAACGAAATGGACCGGCTGTGAGGGCCCGGCTCCCGCCCGCGGTCCCCGCGGCTGCCCGGGGCCGGGGCTCCGCGGGGCTCCCCGCCGCGCTCCGCACCCGCGCACGACGGGACGAGCCGCGGTGCCGCCAAAGGGCTCACAGCCCCTCGGGCACGGCCCCTGCCCTCCTGCGCGCCCGCGGAGCCCCGCGCAGCTGCTGCGCTCTCCCCAGCCCCGCGCTCGCCGTTTCCTCCCGTCCAGGTCCGGCAGCAGCGCGGCTGCACCGCCCGTGCCCAGGCTGGGAGTGCCGCAGAGACAGGCCTGAGATGTGTGAGTGTGTACGTACAAATATGCACACACGCATAGAGAGGGCTTCCGCTGGCTGCAAGAGGTCATATATTTTGAACGATGAGCTCTTAGCTGTTCTTACCACACTCTGCGTGCCCTGAGATCCATTACCTGTTCCATCGAAAGTTTCACTGAAGGTGCTGAAGGGCATGCTGAGGTGTGGGGCGGAGGCTGAGAAACCCACTGGCGGGAGCCTCGGTGCCAGGGTGTGGTGCAGGATGGAGTGAACCCCTCAGCATCCCCCGGCAAGCACCCCTCTCCAGGGGATGTGAGGGGGTACGCCACATTCCTCCCCCCTGCCTGACCACAACTGCGTGGGATTCTCCCGGGGCTGTAGGTACCCCTGGCCTTTACTGCCCGAGATGCTACATGGGCACAGACTTCCCCCTGTGCCTTGGAAAGGGTGAGGGATTTACTGGCGACTGCAAGCTCTCCAGAGCCACTGCTTCTTTGCCCAATGAAAAACAGAGAGAGCATCTTTCGTCCATACAAATTGACCAGCAGCGAGAAAAGATAATGCTGAACGTGCTCCATTCATCTGGAGAGTGATGGTGCTGTTTAGGGAGGGGGGTTGTGGATGGCAAATAAAAGAGGAGCTTCGGAAAGCACCGTGACCTTGGGCTTTAATTTACAGCAAATTTTGTCTTGTATATAAACAGAAGATTAAGTATATTGTGAAAAACTTCAAAATGCATTTTAAATTTTATTCTTTTTCTCTTCCTTTGGGCTGCAGACACTTGAATTCATGACAATCGAGAGGATTTTCTGTATGAATAAGAACATCAACAACCCCATTGTGTCCTGTCGCAGTATCCTGGTATTTCTACATCCTCTCTGAGGTTCACTTTGAAACTTGGAGGAATGTGATCTGGGAATTAGATTTTGGACCATTTTGTTTCCATTTTGCAAATGCAAAGATGCTACAGTGAAACACACAGTGGTTTCTATTTCTTCCTCTCTGTAGGCATGTTTAACTCTCATTGACACTGATGTGAGTTATGCACATGTCTAAAGAGGAGAAGGGAGTCTTAGATCTTTTTCTCATCGTTTACATGAGATCAAAAGAAATCAAATAGAGTTAATGAAGGGCCAGATGGTGCTTTATTTGTGCTCTGGAGCACAGTAGAAGAGAATGGGAAGGAATATCTGTAGTTTAACCTGGCAAAGAACAGGAAAACTTACTATCTCATTTAATGGGCACTGAAGCAAGTATGCCGTGTCTTCAGAAGTGGGAAAGGTTTGCTTGTTTTCTCTCCCTCAGTAGATTTT
This sequence comes from Hypocryptadius cinnamomeus, assembly GCA_013400635.1. Lineage (NCBI taxonomy): Eukaryota > Metazoa > Chordata > Aves > Passeriformes > Zosteropidae > Hypocryptadius > Hypocryptadius cinnamomeus. The sequence continues at coordinate 10,942 of VYZP01068914.1, read as the reverse complement.
GGATGCAGGGCTGGGGTTGTTTTTGGAAGGCACTGATTGAAGGGATTCCAGACTCTGAAATCATTCGCATTTTGTCTTTTTTGGAAACACAAATTTCTTTGGACCGGGCAATTCTTCAGGTTTTGCTTTTAAGCCGTAGGATATGGGTGCTCCTCTAGTCCATGGAAAATGTGTAATCTAAGCTGCTATGAGGAGGCAGGGCTGCAGAAGTAGGAGAGCCTTTGATTTGGATCCTCACTGTGAGCAAGAGTTTGGCAGGAGAGGCACAGGATGCAGTAAACTTTACCAACTGTGCACACAGAGCAACTCATATCCCAGAGGATGCAGACAGGGCCAGAGCCGTCCTGTGCTGTGCCTCTGTGCCATCTCATAGCCCTTGCACCTGGCTGGTGGGTTTGTAGCTCAAGCTGCCCCCAGGATCTTGTGGGAGGAGATTGTAGCACTGGGGATAGCTAATGACAAAATACCTTTACCCTCACTGATGGTAGGATTATCTGAAAAGCGATGAAAAGCTTGTTTCCTCTGTAGACCTTACACTGATCTTGGCAGGCTCTTTTGATATAGAATACCCCAACGGGTCCTAATCGGTAAAAGTGAGAGAAAAGAGAAGATTTACAGAGGATTACTCCTGCCTGTGATGGTCTTGTAGGGATGAGTCTGTGGGGGCAGTAGAGGCCATCTTATTACTTGTTCTCTGCACATCCCATCACTGTTTTAATGCATGACACACCTATTCAAGGATAACTTAGCACCCAACCACAGATTTCCCAATAGCTTGATGTCACGTGTTGGTCTTGCATGATAGTGTAATGCCAGTTGACCAAAAAAAAGGTCACTTTTGTGTTGTTCCCCAAGTCTTCTTTTGTTGACAAAGTAGCTCTCTGGATTTGGATGTCATTGCAGTTGAACTGAAGGCCTGGAGGCTTTCCTGTTTTAAAAGCAGTGGGAAGAGATGCAACTAACATGTGTACATTTGTTTAAGGATGCCAGAAGTTTTTTGTGTTTATGCTTTCTTCTCAGAAAATTGTATCAAGAGTACTTTAATAGCAGTACAGCCACATCTACTCTTTGCCCCCTGGTACAAACCTAACATTACAGCTGCAGCTGACATTATTTCCACCTGCTTTAAATGTGTTCATGTGCCTCTAATCCTGTGTGCAGCTTCACATTTGTACCCATTTCCTGTATTTTATAGGCACATGTGGTATGTCGAGGTTTGGAAACGTAAGCCCTCATTTTGTGCTGCTAGTTTTCTAACATTCATTTTCCCTGGCTGTACTCCTTGCTTAAAAAAAAAATCCAAAAAATCCAAACCAAACCAAACCAAACCAAACCAAACCAAAAAAAATCCTAAAAATACAACAAAACAAAAAACACCAAGCCAAAACCATTTTTTTTTCCCTGTTGAAGTTTAAACAAAATTTTGAGAACTTGCTAGTTTATATATCTAGCACTTTTATTGAGTGAGTGTGCAGTAATTTGGTGGGTTTACTAAGTAACTTGACAGTTAATGGGATACATCTGCAACAGATTCCAAAATAACTGGCTGCTTAGAAATATGGAAAAGACTAGAATTTTCACTCCTCTCTGTCCTTGTAAGAAATTCCTATCTGCTCCAGCTCCACACAAGTCAAGATTCCATTAAAGATCCATGTATGCCAAGAGCTGCTACTAACAATAATAAAACTAATTAGAGCTGACTCTTCCAAACTTTCTATTATATTAGAGAAATACTATGGATTTTAATCTAAAGCATTTAAGAAGCCAAATTAAAAACACACAAAACCATGCACACACCTGAAGCTGCACGGTGGCTTTATGAGGCTTGGGAGCATAAAAAACCCCTCAGCCATGAAAGAAAGAGCCCAGACTTCGTTTTCCACAGACAGATCGGCTGCTTCACGTCAGTGACCCGTACTTGTGTGCGTACTTGCTCCTGTGCACAGAAGTATAGCAACATCAGTAATCCTTCAGCTGCTGCACCACGGCCCAGAAGGACTGGGAACCCTTTGGTCTTAGGGAGTGTAGACTCAGTCAATTGGGGATGGAAGTCTCTAAGAGGAAAACCCTAACAAGCAATCCCATATCCCTGGGAAAAATTTCTGCATTTCCTAAACTGACTTCTTCATGGCACAACAGCCAAAAGCTAGTCCACCCATTACAGTAAGGTTGATTTTTAGGGATGGCCTGCACTTCAGGGAAGCCCATGGTAGTGTGAATCCATAGGAATGAAGAGGATGGGGGAGGAAAACCAGACATTCATGCTGGAGATACAAAGTCTGAGTGGATGCATCTCGTGTCCCGTGGTTCCAGAGCGAATAAAGAAAAGGGAAAAGATGAAGGAAGCTCAGCAGAGCTCTCCTGTGCCTGGGTAATTTTCCCTGTGAGGGGCTTAGTTGAACTAATACCTTCACTGCAGCTTCACTAACTTTAATTTGCAAAATTTTAGATGTCTTCAGATAGGTATTTCATGGTAACGAAGACAAAGAGTATTGGTAAACAGCTGAAATGTCCCGATGCCCTTCATGACACTGATGTGTCTGGACTTGCAATGCGTGCATCACTTTTCACTTCTTGGGGTTAAAAAGTTGGTAAAAGGAAGAGCCACCTCAGATTCCTTCTGCAATTTGTGAACAAATTCTCTATATGGCTTAGCCAAATGTTGTTTAAAGCCCCGACATGTGTCTGTTTGTTCATTAGAATTCAACAGAAGGATAGGAACATAGTGCTAATGTTTATGTTTCAGTCAAGGAATTCATTTATGTTGCCTCACTTAAAAATACTCTCCTCACAGAAAATATGAGTCCAAAGTTGATTTATCAGGTTTAAATTTAAGAAAACTATATTGTCAGAACAACCACACATTCCTTTTTGCACCACTTTTGAAATCTGTTTCCTATTACCATCTCTGCATCAGACAAATACCACCAAGTTATTTACAGGCTGTGAAAGATACTAAATCTTTTCTGAGTAATATTACACTGGATCACAAATTCTCACTTTTAATAATAATTGACAACAAACTAAAGTGAAGGATATTCACAATTAGTAACAACAGCACATAATGCTCTCCCAGTGCCTTGTATCTCCAAGACCCAATGCAGACCTAAGCTGCTGAAGTCTCATTAACATTTACTTTGGAAGGATGTTAAGTATTGTTATCTCCTGTTTACAGATGGTGAAAGAGGCTCAGTAGGATTGTGACTTGCCTAAAAAAACTTAGAACAGTTTAATTGCAGAAGCCAGACCAGAACTCTCAAGCTCTTGGCTCCTACTTGTGTGAGAGAGTGAAACACATTTTTAAGAGCATCCTGTGACTTAGGAATCCCAGTTCCAGCACACACCAGGGCTTGAGCGGCGCTGGGGCAGCGCAGCTCCTCAGGGGCGCTTTGGGCTCCCGGCTCCCATTAACTTGGAGTGATTTTGGAGCTCTTGAAAACTCCTTTCAGTCCGTGGAGGGAAATGCACAACACCTGTGATTCATAGAAGCGGCGCATGGAGAGGCAGAGAAAAGGCTGGGAGCGACAGCCAGCTCCACGTGCAGCTCAGCCGCGATTCAGAAGCTGGAGGGCCGAGTGCTGAGCCTGTGCTCCAGGGCTGAGGAGCTGGGGGAGCCGGCAGCAGTGCTGCCAGCTCTTCTCACTGACATGATTTTCTCGGGAGCAGAGCCAGGAAAGATCTAAAGACAGAACTCCAGCCCTCTAATAAATTTCAGCTTTGCCTTTGGGAGGAAGCCCTCCTTGCCTGGCCCCTTGTGCCTTGCCCCTACACCTTCAGCAGAAGGGAGCAGCTCAGGTGGATGCACATCCCGGGGCTTTCTTCCTGGCCAGCCCTTGTTGCCATGCTGTGAATGGGAAAACTGGGAGCAGGAGGATGGGCAGAGAGCAGTGGAAATCACTGCAGAAGCAGATGTACCAGCAATGTACTTGTGTATGGGTGATGGGAATGCAAGAGTGAGGAAGCACAGTGCAGATGGGGAAGCAACCCCTCGGGGCTGGAAATGCAAAGTGAGATAGAGCTGGGCAGCAGGGGCAGGCAGGGGGCAGATCTGGGGCAGGTGGAAAGGGGCAGGAAGCAGCATCTCTTGTTGTTAGATGAAGAAGTGCCCTGGTGCAAGGCATGCAGGTTGTCAAACAAAGGAAAGGCTAGGAGAATCCACCAACATCTAATGCCCAAAGACCTGTGACAACTATTTGTGTCGGGATTGGGATTGGAACTGGCTGTGCAGCTCTCACCCACCTGCATGCAGCCTTGCACCACCATGCACACAACAGCCTTTGGAGATGAGGAAGTGAAAGGAATTCAGGCTCAAAGGAGGGATCAAAGTCATCTCACATGCATGTAGGTATCTGGCAGTGTCTGTGTCTTGCTGTTACCCAATTTGTTAACTTTTCCCTCTGGCAGTGCCAGTATACAACTGACTGGAAGCCTGGAATAAGAGTTGTTAGAGCTGAGGCAGAAAATTTCTTCTCCATCAGGAAAGAGAGTGGATGTTGCATGAAGTTGATATTGCTTCCACAAAACACTGCTGAGATGGGAAAGGAAACCTTGGATGAGGGAGAGGATGCTGAGGCATGTGCAGGGAGCTGGGCAAATGCCAGCTCTGGAGAAGGGAGAACATCCCTGCAGCCTCAGAGGAGGTGCAGCCCTCCTTCGACAGCCAGATACTGAGCTTGGATTTTCGTGGCTATGAGTTTTGGCCTCAGACAATGCTCAAAGGGATGCAGAAACCATTTACAGTACAGTCTCAAATTTGCATCTGTGTTTGGAAATGCTCAACAGCTTCATCACATTAAAGCATTTTAGGAAGGTGTATAGCTAAGCAAACACTCACTGCTAAGAAGATCTTGAGGTAATTCTGAGCAAGGAAGAAAGGCGTCTCTTATGTGGGAAAGACTACCAGGCCAGAGGATCAACTTTCTAGGCCAAACCCCATTAAATTCAAGGGAAAAACAACTTTTAGATGGCCTTGTGCCTACACTTAGAAATTTAATTGAATCTGGAATAAGCTTTATAGACCAAGGGACTCACAGCATGAGATAAATTGTTCACTGCAATGATGGCAAATGCAAGCAGTGAACTGGCCAGCTGGTTCTGTCAGGGATATAAAGAAAATCTAGTCAGGATAAATCAGGTAAAATATCTAGATGGTGGAATGTCACTCCAGGGGCCAGGATGGGGAAAAGTAAAGGGTCTCTGAGAAAAAAGTTGCTTTTTAATGTCCTTTTTGCTTGAACATGTTAATGTCCCAGAGGCCTATTCTTTACATAATTCTGTTTGCACAAGATGAAGGGGGTACCAGAGCTTTGCCGGCTTCGTGTAGCTCATTGCAAAATCCTTGAAAATACTGTTTGAAAATATTTATGCAGCAAAAAAAGCTATTTCACACATTTTGAACCAGCAGCCAGGTTTAAAAATAAACCAATCTGTCCTCAGAAATGAAAAGAAGAAGAAATAAAGATCAAAATTCACAGTTGGTGTAAATTGCCAGACTTTTCAGTGAAGTCAATGCAGGGCTGCCAATTTAAACTAACGGAGAAAGCAGTCCAAAAACCATGAACGTGATTTTAAAAGTCTTCAAAACAGAGTTTTCGAAACATTACATGGCTGCAGAGTACCTTGCAGAATGATAAAGCGTGGGGTCAGTCTCCAGGTACCCTAGGACAGAGAATAAATGGCAGCACTAGGACAGAGGAATGTTAAATCTGTTTAAAGAGTGCCAATAAATAGCATGTGTCAATAAATAATTGCTTCTCCATTAAAAAACTGGCACAATAACGAGAGTTTTCTCATGCTAAAATAGTTAAATATTTAACCAAGTCCACTAAAGCTAATTGAATACTTATTTTTTTTACATTCTTGATATAAATGGATGAACAAATGAGCTGTGGACTCTCACGTCTCTCCAGCAGATCTCCTATCTGAACCATGGAAAACTTCGTTGAGACAGGCTCTGTTTGGCGACATCTCCTCTGTAACACTTTTTCAGGGCACTGTACAATTTTTAAAGGTATGTCTGAGAGCCAGATGTTGGGAGTGTATACATCTTCTCTCCCTTTTGGATGTGAAAGATCTTGGAATCCCGGGAGGGAACATAAGACAGTTGTTGGTTACCCTAAGCCATTAAAAGTCTCTCTTTCAGGTAAACTATGACTGGAATATTTCTGTTGAAAAACACACTGGTGTTGATGCACAGATCACATAGTCTCTTCTTCTGCAAGGGCCACTATGACCTCTATATCTTACCCTCTGCTTTATGTTGCATCCTATAACTTTTCTTTCCAGCAGACTTCTTGGGGTTGTGAAAAGGAGGGTGAAAACCTGCTCTCAGCACAAAAGATTGGGTGCTTGAAGACAGGCATGGCTGGTGTGCATCTCATTCCAGGCTAATAATATTAGCATTACCGTCCCACAATAATAACAAGAGCACATGTTTTATGAGAATTTTTGGAGGGCTGGAAAAAGCAGTCAGTGTTGGAAAGGGAACATAAAGCTTTTTGGCTGAAAGTTGCCCAGTGAACTTCAAGGCAGGCTCCTCAGACCAGGGGCCAGGTCCCTCAGGTGACAGAACCTGGCATAGCCTTGCTGGGTTGATCAGGTCAGTCCTGATGCAGGAGGATTAAACAAGAACTGACTGTGCTGAATTTTCATTTTGTTTACTCCAGTGGTTGCCACCAGGCAGCCCAGGGAGGCTTTGCAGGCCTCTCTGAGGGCATGGGAAAATCAGTGTGTTTAGCTTTCCTGGGCTGAGCACTGGGCTCAGCTGGAAGTGCGGACCTTGAGGTTAGCCTTACATCACCGGAGGTGGGCGCATAAGCCTACCCTCTGACTTCTGCCAGAGCTAAATTTAAATCTTTGATGGCTTAAATGAGTTCTGTGGCAACACAGTGATGGATTTGAAAGGGATTGAGAAAGAAAATAAAAAGGAAAACACTCCCCAATGACAACAACAACAAAAAAAAACCAAACTGAAAAAAACCCCAAAAAACCCCACAAACAGGGAGAAAGAGAACAGAACTATGATATGTCAAAAATGGAGAAAACACTACTTATTTGCAGTCAGCAGTTCAGAACATAGCCTGGAGGGGCACCAAAGGCTTTGTGCCCTTGTTCTCAGCTGGGGACTGTCCACTTGCCTTTGGTGAAGAGCTTGTACCGGCCACAGCTGCCTGACTGAGGAGCAAATTATTTTCTCAAGCCTCTGAACTCTTCAGGAAAGCAAAAATTTTGCAAAAATTTTGCTGCCTAGGAGGGGCAGGTCCCAATCACTAACAGAGACCTCTAAGTATCAGCAAGACAGCTAATACTGAAGACCTGTTTTCCAAGTCCAGGTCTAACATGGCCATATTGTCCTGGTCAACAGTGAGTGCTGTCCTATTTCTGCATGAGAAGGCTGAGCCATGTAAGTTTTACAGGAAAACATCCAGGGGCAATGATTTATGTATTTGCCATGAAAAAACACCGATTCTTGTATTAGACGAACTTGGACTGCTTTATGTTACAGAAATAAATGCATCCCCATGGAAAAAGAAGGCAAATATTTGCATTATTTGTAATGTCCTTCAACTATCTGGCTACATGTGCACTGTATATTAAATGCATGCTTTGCAGTAATGTGTTTGTTGCATACGGCTGGATAAAGTCATAAATAGAGATTTAATAGCTGCACAGTAAAAAACTTAGCCTTCTAATTTGCCTTTACCATTTTATCTTTAGCTATAACTAATGATTATAAGAAACATCTCTGTCCCAAATAGTCTCAAAAAAGTTTATTAAGCAGATCTTGGCATTTAAAAAAGCTGTCCTGATAGCATCCTTGTTTCACAGGGAGGAGGGAAAAGAGAAAAGAAAAGGGAAAAATAGAGAAAAAAAGTAAAAAAAGAAAGAGGAAAGGACAACTCTTCTGCCAAAATAAACCAATTAGCTCATGGATTAAATGTTTCTTCAGAAACATGTAAAGATGGGGAGTAATGTTCTCCTTTTTCTTGGAGGAAGTGTTAGGACACAAATTCTGTTTCTTGAAGTGTAGATATTACTTGTTCTTTGGCAGCAGTCCTCTCAAAAATGTTGCTGGTGTTGCAAAACTATAATTACAGGTCCAGCACCGGATGCACAAATGGTTTATAAACTACAGGTTGGGTCACTTGCAAAAGAGCCAGTTGGATTCATGAACAGCATGAGCTACAGTCCAATGCTGGATTCACAAATAGTCTGGGAACTATAGGTCTGGTGGACAGGTAGATTCAGCATTTAACAATACCTAGAAACTAGGTATTGAGAAATGTGTCATTTCTCATTTTTAACAAAAGAAGAGTACCTATAATGTCATAGAAAATGAGAATAAATCTAGATAATTTCTCTATAATTTCCTTTCACTGGCCCATTATTTTTCCTTTACTGTAATTTCTTACCTACTAGGAACAAATAACAGAAGAGACACTATAAATGGGAAGCTAACTATGAAAAGCATTCCCAGGAATCTTGCCCTAAATACTGAAAAACAAAGATGGAAATTATGAAACTGGAAAAAAATTGGAAAATGAATATTATGGTGGCATATTCAACATTTTCACATTCACACTTTTGTTTTAGACATACTTTAAGTTATAAAATGCCTGGATAGTAAGCTTTGAGTTGAAAGTTCATTTTCTGATTTGATTTAATTTCTCATTTTCTTACCATTGTTATTACCAGATAGATACAATACTTATTCTTCAAATTTGTCTGTTACTATTATTGTTATTTATAACTCTGCATTTTGTTGTTGTGACTGAAATGTTCTAAGACTTATTAAAATCATTGTGATATTGAAAACAATTTTATTGCATTACATTTGGTTCAGGATTCAAATGCTATTAATTTGGAAGGGGAATTCAGTACAGTCATCCCACCCACCTCATGAAATCAGTATTTCTAAGCAGTTTCAGAATTTTTTTCTGATAATTCTTTACAGTCACTGGTCTGAGTAACAAAAAGACTTTGATAATGTACTATGAGACAAATCTTGCATAGCAAATGGAATGAGTTTAACTGATTTTGGTGGAGATATTACAAACGTCATCATGATTGAATGAATCTTCTAACAGGAACCAGCTGATTTTATAGACAAAAGTCCCGATCCTCACTTTGATAAATCTCTTCTTATTTGAATGAAGATTGCAGTATTGGACCCACATGGAACTTGGTCAGAGGCCAATAATGTGCTGTGAATGGAAACATTAGTTTGTGATTAGAAATCTGATTCTATTGTTGTGCAGATTTACTCAAGCTATTGTCCTATAAGAGGGAAAAAGGGCAAGTGAGGTAAAAACCCTTTTCCCCCAATAAGAATTGCTTTTAATCCATGCTCACAAGACCCTGTGTGCTTGTTTACTGCAATGGCCTGTTGTACGTGAATGACTGTATGCCTCATTTGCACCAAGATGGGAGCAATCTGAAAGTGCACATCCTACTCCTATAAACTCCCCAGGAAGGCTGGGAATCTGGCTCAGATGCTGTCATCAAAATGTGCTTGCGCATGGCAGTGCATGGTAGATACTTCAGAAGTATTCCCATGATCTTTGCCAGCAGGGGACTGCTCAGCTGGAAGATGCTAGGACTTCCACTGCTGCACCTCAAAAGGTCTTTCTCAGTCACAGGATGACTTAGCAGAATTCTGGGTCAAGCTTGAAGAAGACAAAATGTAATTAAATACTCTCCTGAGAGTTATAGGTCAAGTATTAAACATTGTGCAAGTCTGTCGGCCTTCTCTGCTATATGAAGATCTTGGAGAAATAGCTCAACTCGTGACATTTATGAGGAAATGTGAGGTTTTCAGTTATTTGTCTCCCATGGAACCAAAACTAGGAACAGATTCAGCCCTGCATCTGTTCCCAAAGCTTAGCTGTCCGTGTTATATGAGCTCTTGCTCTATGCTTCGGCAACTTCCACCGACAAGGCGCGGTCGGATCCATCTCCACCGTTACTTCCCAGATATTGCACTCATTGCTCACACTGGATCACAAAACACATGGGACTCCGGCAAATGTGGAAATACCATCAGGTAGCTTTATTCGTTATACTATCCAACAATGACCTCAAACAGGCATTTTAGTAGTTTGTCAGGTCCTATCAGGATGGTGGGTTTATTGCTGAGTTCTGTCCAAATTGCTAGATTTGGATTTGGAAAGCATGCTCTCCTCATTAACATGCACTTAGTAGCAGTGGTGAGCCTCTGGAAAAGCTACTGATGTTTAACAAGTCTTTTGTGTCTGGCTTCTAGAAAGTTTTGTATTAGCAGAAACGTGACAGATCAGGTTCAGACAGCAGTGCATTACACATATTTCTTACAAAACAGCTACCGATGAAATGGGATCTTTATCAAGCAAGAACATAGCTGTGCTCCAAAATCCATCACAGGATTAGCATTTACCACTCTGTTTTCAGATGTGTACTGGAAAAAAAATGTGTGTTTTGGTACATATGAGGTCCTTAAGGGTAAAAGAAGCAATGTTTTGTGGAGCAGCTAGAGAAGGCTGCATTTAGTGGCATCCAAAATAGAAGTCTGTTGGGTCAAACTAATCTCTGGCTTATTCTCAGGCAGCTGAGCAACCCCTTGTATTTTTTCCTGTCATTTCTCCCTCCCCACTCCAAAAGCTTCATTATGACAAAACTATTAAGAGCATTTCACTTCCCCTTTCAAAAGAACCTGGATGCACCTGCGCAAAGGTGTCTTCTGTGGGTATTAAATATGAATTTTGAGCTGTCCTCAAGGAAGGATAGGACTTAAAATCCCCAAATTAAACACTCTGGGAAACAGAAAGGAAAGCTTTGCATCCTTACCTCCCTACTACTTGGACTTATGAAATTGAAAATAATTCAGCTCTTAGGATTTTAAGTGCTTATTTCTGCCACTAATGTACATTCTAAATTTTAGGATGTTCCTTTGACCATATTTACTTCC